>JABUQX010033435.1:32500-37500 GCA_015478945.1 Trachelipus rathkii
GCTTTTTGAAGATAATGATTGCGGGTAACTTCTTTTAGTTTGCCTATATAGTATATTATAATATTTATATTAAAAGGTTATATATATATATATATATATATATATATATATTACTATAGCTCATCACATATATATCATTTATATATTATATATATAATAAATATATATATATATAATACTATATATTATATATATATATATATATATAGTCCTATATACGGTAAAGATGTAGACAGAGACCAGAGAAAATTTTAACGTCTCGGAAATTTTCTATTATAAAAATATTGTCGGAAAAGAGCAGTGCGTCACTCGTGTTGACCAGTGACTGACTCGAGTTGTCAATGAGTGAGTCGTTTTATAAATAATGACTAAAAAGAGCATTTGAGTATATATATATAATAATATATATTATATTATAAATAAAAAATAAAAGAGTATATATAATATTTATATTTTTAAATATTGACAAATGTAAGTTTATATATATTTATATATAGTAATCTGTCTGCCTAAAAAACCTTATAACCTAGATTTAAAAGCCCCCAAGTAGCCCTTACCTAATGGATTATGAAAGCCCCGAACTAGGCCCTAACCTACATGGAATTATGTAAGCCCCAATAAGCCCTAAACTAATGGATTTTGAAACCCACAAGTAGGCAATAACCTATGGATTATCGAAAGCCCATAAGTATGCCTTTAACTATATAACATCAGAACTCCTAAAAAAATCTTATAAAAATGATACGTTCCATTAATTAGCGAATTTGTGTTATCAATAGCATATGCGATACAAACTTCTCTTGAAAAATTAAACCAATCCGATAACTTTTCTCGTTAAGATCTAAAATTCGCAAGAATTGTGTTACTGTTTTCTCTTGAAATAGTACATTAATATAACGCTTTTTCGTAAGAAATATGCACCCGGTTAAACCAATAACCTTCTGTAGAAACTATATAAATATTTCTACAAGTTCTAATCTTTACAGAAAACCGACTTTAAACACGCATTAACTTCTAATAATCTCTCAATACTTGATTGCACATGTCAAACACTTTTTTTCATCACAAAATCATTTAAATATGTAAAAAAAATGCCAAAACAACGAATATAGTCGCCAACATAACACCTGCTAAATGTCAAGATATTCACATGGACTAATAATCGTTTTAACTCCTGTTGACATTTCATTTTCTTTTCTTAGTCTTTACTCTTCACAGAATGTATTTATAAACCGAGTCAACGAGTCATTTGAGTCACTGCTTTTTTCGGAGAGTATTCTAACTCAACTCTTTCAGCGAATATTTTTAACACAGAATTTTTGGTCTCAAAATGTGTAGGTCGCTGTCTACAGTTATATATATAGTAACAATTTAATATATTATAATATATATATATATATATATAATATATAATATATATACTTATTATTATATATTATTTATATAATAATATATAATATATATATATATTAATATATATATATTATATAATATAATATATATATATACTATAATATATATATAAGTATATATAATAATATCATATAATTATATATATAATAATATAATATAATATATATATATATACTTATATATAATATATATATATATAGATATATATATACATATATATATATATAATATATAGGTAATATAATATAAATATAATATATAATATTTATATATATTATATATAATATATAATATATATAAATATTATATATTTAACAAGATCTTAACATGTTCTGTACTCCCCTGGGCCACAATCAACAGTTAGTAACCACCCCACTTTACTTTAATTCAAATTTGAAAAATTAAATGTCATGAACCTTATATTGATATTGAGCTCTTATAGGGCCTCGACATTTTGGAAAAGCTTCGACATGATTATAGATTTAGATGTAAATTTTAAACTTAGAATTTCAATCAAATGTAGATTGTGATTGGAATGATGTTGAACATGTTGAATCAAAGTTTAAACAGAACTTTGATAGGCTACCATTTTTGTTCAATGTTTATATTTTTAATAATTTTAATTTGTGTTTGAAATTTTTTATTATATTTATGATTGCTTGAATGGAAATTTTGCTCTTTGAGAATCTTCCGATCTGGGAACTGCCCAGTTTTTCAGTAAATGGAAGTACGCACCCCATAATATACTGACATATGAAAATATACAACACCAACTCTTCAATGTCAAACACTTTTTAATTTGCCCAATGAAAACAATAATTTTATTATCTTTTTTTCTTTTCGAGATCTTTCCTTTTAAATCAAGGTTCTTTGCACAATGAAAATTAAAATTTATAAACTTTCCCGAAACCTGATTATTGTGTCGATAAGATTTCTTAAAAACAAAAATGATATATACCTGTTTACATCGTACTCCATTTTCAAAATAATTTATTCTTTTGCAGGAGAAACGAAATTGTTTTTTTTTTGTGACTAAAGTTTTTATTAACAATGGAACGAAGGTTTAAAAATATTACATATGATTTGGCTCAAAATATAGTATACGGCGAAAGGGCTGAAGCAATAAGTTTGAAACAGTATTCGTTGATTTTTTCCATTCCCACTATTTGTAAACAATATGATGTAATCAACTTTATTTGTACTAATATATCATGTATTGAGAACAGCACGGAACCTTCTTCTCATTTTGAAATTGCACTTAAAATTACAAATATAATTACAGAAGAGCATATTTTCCCCTATCTTTCTTCCAAATTATTTAATATAAAGAAGTTCAGTACATTTATAAACGAAACTGTGTTTTTCGTAGCAATGCAAATTTGTGACATGCTGAAAAAAAATTTAATATCAACTAATGATTTTAGAGATATTAAATACCTCCTAGAAAACTTGGTCATAACCTGCCAAGGAACTATTAATCTCAGACAGACTTTGATTCGAATTTTGCAAAACAATACTTCACTTCATTTACCATATTATCACAAATGCAAATTAGTTTGCTATTACTTTTTGGAAGAAAAAATAATCACTCAGTATTCTGAAGAAATGTCTACAAGAAAAATTGGCATGTATCTTAATAGATATAAGAATGAAAAAGAGATGGATCAAATTTTGAGCTTTTGGATTTGGTTAATCAATAGATGCAACAAGTACCTGTTAAAAGGTTTTTGTGATAATCAAACAGTTATAAATAATATAAAATGTTTAAGTCTTGAGGAAAACGAATCATTGGAAATTATAAATATTTTTGAACAATCAGTTAAAAGTAATAACGAAAATGCTGTTCAATATTTGTGGGATAGTTTCATTTCAAGAATGCCGAATAAAGTACAAATATTAGAAAAAGTATTAAAGTTAGCTATTCCTGATACACAAAAAATTAATATTAGTATGTATTTAATATTTCAAATAAACGACAACGAACTTGAAAACGTTCTAATATCTAACTATTTTATAATAATTCAAAATATTGTTCAAAATATTAGGTGGCATTCTCTCTTTGATAAGATTTTTAATGAGCTTAAAAGTTATTTTGATGCAGATAACTTTTTGAAACTTCTGACAAATTTAACTCACTCATTTTTAATTGACAACACGAGTGTTGTTGATTTAACACCAAATCATATAAACTTGCTTCCTGATTCTGTTAAGGAATGCTTAGAAAATAAACCAGTTAACATTTACACCGATCTTCTTATGAAAAACTTATTAAATGAGAAAGAGGGTTTGGTAAGAACATTATTAACATTGTGCAATAAGGTTGAACTGAAAAAAAAATTATGTTCAAATTCTGGAATTAATTTGCTTGCAGAAATAATAATAAAAGAAAAACTTGATTTTCTTGATCAAATTTTACCAAACTTTTTAACGAGAGAGAATATTTTTGAAGTAAAATGTAAAGTTTTTTACTGCAAAAAAGAAATCCTCTCTAAACATTACATGCAAATTTGTCAATTTGAGAAGATATACTACCTAATGGATTGGTTTTCTGATGCCAAACCTCAAAAAATGGAAGAATTTAAAGAATGCATTGCTTACAAGTACAATGGGTTTTGTTTCAGGAAAATCTTCTTCATGACAGATATTCAATCAAATTATAACCCAATATCTAGGGCAACTGAATTCTTGCTATGGTGTTTGAGGTCAGAAAAGTCTGTTTCTTCATTTAAACAAAGCATAAACCTGTGTCCTCTACAAACATATACGGGTGACATAAAAATTATATCATGTTATGAAGAATTAAAAATTTCGTTAGCAAATTCAAAATGGAATCTCCTTGATATGCTTTTTAGCTGGATTGGCCCAAGTTTGCAAGAGAAAGAAGCATTGCTTCATGAACTATTGAATGATAGTGTATTTATTTCACAAATTATTTTTAATTTTGAAAACATGAACTTATCATCAAAATCTTTATTCTGTTATTTTAAAAAGCAACTTGCTCTCGATATTGCAGATTTTGTAAATTTTCGAAGAAAACTTTTAGATGCACTTCGAAACTATTTAGCTTTTACATATGGTCACTCGGTATCAAAGGAGACCTACTATACATACCGATCGGAAATTAACAATCTGAGATTGAACGATTCCCTTTTACAAAAACTGACGTTCGAAGAAATTTCGCAAAGAATAAACATCGCATCAGCTGAGCAGCTCTGAAACTTTTTAATTTTTTAATTATTAGTGAGATTGTTTTTTTTAATAAAAATGAAGAAATTTGCCAAAAAATAATAATATTTAAACCTTCAAATTATTTTGAAGACTTTGGGCCTGGGAAATATTAAAACCCAACTAAATTGTAGATTTTTTAATCTTTACCCTTTTTAAAATGTGAATTGAGGTAACGATACCGGTTTGTATGAACGTTATACAATATACATGTATACGTTTCTTAATAATAAATGTATGTCATATGACTTAATTGAATTACCATAGAATGATTAGATAGCTTCCAAAATGTATTCCTATTTCAAAATTATATACAAATTCTGATGATATCATAATGTCCCAAATTTACTGGCTTGCTATAA
>JABUQX010033436.1:0-17500 GCA_015478945.1 Trachelipus rathkii
ATTCGTTATATCAAAATATATTTAACTACATACACTATCACGATAAGGCTCATTAATTCTCTATAATTATTTTACATTCCACAAAGATATTTTAATACAATCTATATATATTTATAATATTAATAGAAATTACAATTTTGTGATTTTAGAGAAAAAAATAATTTTTTGTAAAGGTTGGTAGTAATGTATATGTAAGATGCGTTTTATGTTTGACAAACCATTGTTATAAACATAAAGAAAAATAGTTTAAAATCTCTAGCAAAATATTTCTTTTAATATCACTCGCAAGCACTTATGGTTTGCTAGAAAAGGAAAAGGTTCTTATAATTTAGTACACGAAGAAAAGGACATATATTAAGGTTTTGTGTGCTTAGCGCATATTCATTTTTTGCTTTCAACATAACACATATCATGCTATTTATTTTTAATTACATTTGTTAACGGTTTCTTGCTCTAGCTACGCATTCGGATATAATAAAATATAAAATAATAATAATTACCATAATAATATCATTCAATTATATTAATTCAATAATCATAATAATATACATATGAATAATTTAATAATAATAAATAAATTATATATACTAATATTAAATAAATACCTCATTCATCATCATTATATATAATTAATATTAAACAATAATTACACTAATAATAATAATAATAATAATAATAATAATTAATAATATATAATAATAAATTTATATTTAATATACAAATTTAACAATATAGACTCAATTTTACTCGTGGTCATTATAATATATTCTCATTATTACACGCCATGCCTATATATTGTACATGAGCCACAATCCCAATATCTCAAAAACTAACAATTTATTACTATATAGGGGAAAAGGAATACATTGTTAGAATCCTGGTAAAAATTTTTAGAGCATGTGTTGAAAATGGAAAAAAAAAGAATAAAATAAAAAATTTTTGCTATTTTTTTTGGGGGGGAGTACTTTGTATTTCTATAGGGATGGACTACTAGTATATTATCTATATATATCATTATATATTATACTATATATATTGATTATACATATATTCCTAGTCATTCCAATCATTTATTTCTCTTCTATATTATATATATAACCTTACCCTGATATAGATGCACATTATTCTTTCTTTCGTACATTTTCGATCCCGTTATTACTCTATTATTTATTTAATCTCACGAGGCATATGTAGGTGGGTTAGCGTGACTATATTTGTGGGCATTATATATAGCAGTGGATGCCCGGATTATGAGGCTAGTTCATTCAATTATTGTGGGCTTGGACGACTGTCTGTTATATTAGTATATATATACTATTATTAATTAATATCATATACTTCTAATCTTAATATATATTATCTATATATATTACTTATTAATCTTAACCTATATTACTCTATCCTCTTATTAATATTATATCTATATAGTATATTATTTGTAAAGGTATTTACAACGGCAATGTAGGTCGGGCTACTGAAGCCGACGGGGAACACTAGGGGGGGGACGTTTATTTTCCATTACACCCGTAGGGGAAGGGGCGGAGGTATAACTCCCTCCGCGACACCTATCTATTACATCCTCCAAAGTGCTACGGGGGTTTCGCGGAGACCCTCCCCGGAGGGGGGGAATATTAGTTCCTATCACCCGTTATACGTTCCCCGGAAGGCCTGAAGACCCCCGGACCTTACCCTGCCATCGGTGCGGTTAAATATAATATCCTAATTGGGGTTATAATCTTTTCAGTTATAAAAAATAAAAAAAATTTAAATAGATAGTGTCCACTTATTTTTTAACGAGAATCGTTATTAAAACGGTCCTCTAAATTAGGCCTTTCTATATCTATATTTTTGTTTTTCTTATTTCTTTTTTCTTTCTTTCTTTCTTTTTCTTATTTTCTTATTATTCTTGTTTTTTACTTTTTACGTTTTTTCGACAGATGTTTTTTTTCTATTTTTGTATGTTATTTAGACAAATAAAGAATTGTGACGGCAGGGAACTTTTGTATTTTATCTTTCTCTTTTTTATTATTATTTATGTTCTTTTTTTCATTTTTTTTCTTTATCTTATATTTTTATTTTTTTTGTCTCTTTTATTTTTCTCTCTTTATTAGTTTATACACTATTTTTTTTCTTTTTTTTTTTCTATCTATTATTTATTATCTTATCTTCTCTTCTTATTTTTTTCTATTATTATATGTTTCTCTTCTTTGTTTCTTCTCTCTTTCATTTTGTTTTTTTCGTCTTTATCTTCTACTGTCTTCTTATATTTTCTTTTTATTTTGTTTTACTTTTATATATATTTTTTCTTCTTGTCTTTATTGACTTATTTTAGACTATTTTATTCTTTCTCATGATATTTCTTTTTATATTCTTCTTTCACATACTTTCTACTTTTTAGTATAATCTTAATTTACTTGTCCCAAATTTCTTCTGTTGTCACTTTATTTCTTTTCTTTATCTATTCATTCTTTATTTTCTTTCTTTTATATTATTCTTAGATCCTTTTTTTTTATCATTTTACTTTTATATTCTTTATATCTATCTCTCTATTATATTATATATATTCGCTACAACTCTCGATAAATTAATTCATATATTGTTTCATCTAACTTTTTTATGGTTTTTATTTCCAATTTTCTTCTTTCTATATTATGACTGATATGTACTATTATAGAGTTTCTTAATAACCTCTATCATTCATAACCTTTTGTATTATATATTTTATATCTTATTATATTCTTTACTTTTCTATATTTTTTCTTTTACTTTATTATATGATTTCTACATTGACTTCATATTTAGTCTATTATATTTTATTGGTACTGACCAGATAAATATTTTCTTTTTATTTCATATTTACTATATTTTATTTGTTTTTCTTTTTATACTTCATTTTTTCTCTCTTATTTTTTTTATTCCTGGAGTTATAGTCTATATTATCTTATCTGATTACAAGTTCTTTCCTTTCCTTTTTTATTTTATAAGGTTTCTTTTTTATTTTTATTATTTTCTACTATTTTTTTACAGTGAACTTCACGAGCTATTTTCTTCATTCTTATTTATGTTTTCTTTTTTTGTTTTTTATAATCTTTTTTATTTCTTGTATTCTTCTTATTCTTCTTCTTCTTATCTTTTATTATATTTATTATTTAATTATTTATCTAATTCTATTTTCCCTTTTTTTCTTATATTATTTTTTCATTTACTCTTATATTTTATTTGTTACGATTGACTGTCCCGTCGGCAGCTGACGTGTTGCCCGTAGGGAGGCGCCTGACGACTGGATCGGGCGCCAGCGATCGAGTGAGTTAGCCAGCGTTTTTTCGCAGCTGTGTTGTTTTCCCCGTTCCGGCAGGCCATGCGATGTTGACGATCTGTTTATTGTGGCTTCGGACTTCCACTCCCGAGCCGATTAACCTCTTTTCCACGACAAATTTTTATACATATTCTGTTTACTTTTTGCTCCACACCTTTTTTTCTCACCGCATTTAACCTCTTTTTTCATCGGATGCAGTGGGGAGCACCACCACACCCTTCCTCCTCAGTTCTTTGGATACACACTTCCTCTCTCTACCATTGATAGTTAACTTCTACCTTACCGTTACTTTGCGGACCGCCCAATAATCACATTAGTTCTTTTCGAGCATTTACATACACACATCAACTCATTTCCCTCTCCATGATAGCAATCTATCTTCCTCTGCAGTACTAGTGGAGTCTTCTTTTGTCCATTGTTAGGATGGAACTGTTCGCGACAGCTTGGACACTCTGACAGACTCTATCTACTCTACTCTCGCATAGTTCTACACGGGCGACGGGCTACGCACCGGTCTTTAACTTTTTTTTTGCTTGCAGCCTCTGGACCAAGCAATTGACTCATTTACTGCGCCTCGACAGCGACGAATCTTTCTGGAACGAAGCTCTGGGAGAGCGGTTCGAATGCCAAAATGGAAGACGATCTTAATTTTCTCACTCAAAGGACTGGCATCGAAACCATTGCGCAAAGAATGTTCTTCTAGAGTGCTCTAGGATAAAGAGTTTCGGGGCCAAAAGAAAGGGATGAAATGCTGGTCCAACAGACAGGGCGAAAGCCCTACATGGGAGATGGTAAACGGTAAACACATATATATATATATATTATATATATATATTATATATATATATATAGTATATTCTAATATATATATGAGATATATGTATTATATTATATATATTCTATATCTATTATATTATATATATATAATATAAAATGTTACCACATTCGATGCTCAAAGGGATATTCATGGAGGGTGCGTTATTATTATAACTATCACTATTATCACTATCAACCAGATCATGTTAGTATTATCAATTTATTATTTTTGTTGTCACCTCATGGCTATCTATAATATCATGTCTTTGGGGCTAAGATTTCCTCTTTGATTTTATTCTCTGCAGTGGGGGTTTTCTTCTTCAAAGGACAAGACTTAAAAAACTCTTTAACTTCTTTCGGTAGTTGTCCCAAGTAGTGTTTTTACAGTAGAGGTTCGACCATTATTCCTAGAGACATATTTTCAGCAAGACCGATTTGTGGTGGGCATAAAAAATGGTACAAGAATCCGGAGAGGCACACGATGACACGGTTTGCTCTTGACCATCAGTTAATAAAATTTCAAATTTGGTTTCGGAATTTAAAATAAGGCTTAAAATATTCCAATGGAAAATGCCGAGCTCAAAACTTTGTAGTCACATCAAATTCGTCCAAAATATTTTTTTTTTTCGTTCTCTAAATTAAGAGAGTTGGACTTAAATCAAAATAATAACTTCCAAACTGGACCTTCAAAATTTTAAATAATTTTTTATAACCAGTTTTCAGGCTCTGTCCTTTGCAGGCAATTGTGTTTTTTCATATTTTTATATCCTTTCTGAATAAGGTCCCTTAGATTTCCCTCTTGTTGTTTTCTCCTCTGCTTCTTTTGTTGGTTTCTTCCTATATATATATATATATATATATTATATATATTATATATATATATATATATATATATTATATATATTATATATATTATCCTTGATCTTAAATTAGGCTTTGAGAGAGCTTCTTCTAATTGCGTACTTCGTGAATCAAATTATGTTTCTGTGACTATTTGAGAAATTGTAATAGTGGTTGCTGTTGAATTCCAAGATAAAAATCAAAGTCATGCTAAATCTGAATGTTTAAAGATTTTTAGAATAAAGAATATTATAACCAATAATAATAATATATATTATGTAATATATTATATATATAATTTATATGAATCTATATGTATATATATATATATATATATTTGATCCAACACAATATAATATATTCTTTTTCTACTCTCTTTTCAGTGCGTCCGCTCTCGACCGCAGTAGGCTCATATATAACTATGAATATAACAAAGTTAGCTATAGTTTTTTTCTTTTAGTTGCAGACTTCGTGTATACTATTTAAGTTATTGACAAACACTAGGAGTGCTTTGTGGATTTGCATGAAAATGTTTTGTGGTTGGTTATTTTGGGTTGGCTAAGACAGTCTCGATATGTAGCTTCTTACTGTCTCTATATTTCTAATGTTCTAATGTTCTTAATAATGTTTACTTCAACTGTAAGTTATATCGTTAACCTGTAAGGAGATTTTTTGAAATCTTTACTTTTACAATAGTATTTTTTAAGTTCTTCTGTTTGTAGTAATGACTTTAAAAAAAAAACACATCTTTTATTCTCTTTTCTAATCCTTTGGCATCTTGTTCCGTCTCTGATTCATCTTCCGCTTCAGTTTTAAGAAAATGTCTTTGTAATTTGATTCAGCATATTTTTACAATGGATCATTCAATCTCCGATCGACCCAGCGAAGATTTTCGAGATTATAAGGAAACTATCAATTACCAACTAAGCTTTGTGAAAGATAAATATTTAATTAATTTTTTTTAAAGCTATAATATGAGTGAAAAATCTATTTTTAATAATTTAGCATTTTCGGAAGAAAGCTGTTTCACTTCACAACTATATACAAATGTCTCACTATTTCTCAATTGTTTGAGTTTGGAAGCATTCCATATCCGACGTAAAATTTTCCGTGACTGAGTATCTTGTTTCTAGTTTAAGAAATTGCAGAGGTTCATATGTATGGCTAATTGATTAATATATATATATATATTATATAAATAAATAAATAATTTTTTTTATATATTTATATATAAAATTATATATTTATAATATATATATTTTACTATATTTATATATATACTTATATATATTATATATTATATATATATATATATATATTATTATATATATAGGGATAGAAAAACACTAACTTTCTTTTTGTCCAAAACACAATAAAACAAATTATCGTTTTGAACATCTTTATTTCATATTATAATGTAGGTACATATCTAAATTATCTGTTTTTCAGAGGTTTTGAGAAATGATTCAGCTAGGAGCCGGAGCCCACGTCATAACTGAAAATAAAGTCCATTTTTCTGGCGCTTTGTGATGACCTTACAGACACTAAGCAGCGGGGATATTGGCAATTTATCCCTGGATTTTGGCCTTCAGTGTCGTGGTAGGGTCTTCTGGACGTTTTTGACCTAGACGCGGGATTTCAGATAACCCCACATAAAGAAGTCGCAAGGGGCCAAATTGGGGGAGCGGGCTGGCCACTCTAAATCTCCGTATGAGATGAGGTGCCCGCCCCCCCGGGGGGGGGTCAAGTGGTCTCTCCTAAACAGCCTCGAGCACCCTGAAGTGGTGAGCCGTTGTCCATTCTGTTGAAGACCAAATGTCCTTAAAGTCCAATTCATCGAGAAGTGCGGAAGTATATTCAGGCCAACATGGTACTACAGATATGAATTTCACTGTACAGTTGACTCATTTTCTCAAAAACGCATGGCCGCAAATTAATCCCAGTGGGAGGAAATTGCAACACGCACGCTGTGACTTTTTGGTGAATGCAGGGGCCGTTGGTGTTTGTTCAATTCTCGGGAAGTTGGTGTCAGCAGTAGGCATGTTCTGTTTGTTGCGGCAGTCCATTTCAAGTGGGCAATGGGCTCTTGCATCAACTGAAAACACAATGGGGTCCTCAGGGAACGTTTAGCGTGAGAAGCGACTCCAATGCGTTTCCGGGAAATGAAGTTGTGTTCGCAGAGTTCCCTGCACAATTGGCTCAAGTTCTACTTATGGTCTAAAAAGGTCATTGTAATGAATGGGCCTCACTGTAACGATTCGGATATTCCAAGGGCCGAACGCAATGTTTGCGGCAGAATTGCCTTGGGGATTGCAAGAGTTGACGCCCTCACTGCCTTCAATGTTCTCAGGGGATACTGATGGGAGTTCCGAAGACCGCAGCTCCGTCGTCTTGTCTTTAACTCGCGGTTTGTCTGAACGTAGTCGAACCCATGCAACAATCGTGTTCCGGTCCGGGAAGGGCCGCAACGGGCTAGATTGAAGGAGTACGGAGTGGCGAGCATGGGTTGCGATCACAGACATCTGTTCGAGAAGTAAGGCTCAACGGCAAAAGATGCTCGCACTGTTCTAACGCATGATTGCGATCTGTAGCGGTGGTAAACGGAACAATAACCTTTTAGAACACGCCTCTCGATTGAGACCCACGCCCACTCCACTACTACCCCTACCGCCTTGGTGCGCATTTCAAATAAGTAAGTTATGTTGCGCACCCTGTGTGTATATATATATTATATAATTTATATATATATAATATATATATATATATATAGTTTATATATTATATATATTATATATATATTATATATATATTAGATATATATATACTACTATATATATATATATATATATTATATATTATTATATATTTATGTATATATATTTATATATATATTATTATATATTGTGTGGTGAGGAGTGTATATATATATAGTAAAAAGTTTAATAGGAAGGTTAAATTTAATAACACTGCAAACTAAATACAATATTTATATTTAAAAACTGTTTTATATATATATATAATATATATATAATATATATATATATATATAATATTAGGGTGTACAGATCAGTATCGGTATCGGTATTGGGTATCGGTAGTATCGGCCTTTTTTGATGGTATGGGTATCGGAATTGGTATCGGTTAAAATGGCCGATACTTAGCGATACTTCTTATTTTTTGGGGTGAAAATTATGAGAAAACTTTTAGATTCAATACTAAATCTAGTTCGAATATAGATAGCTAGTACTTAGTTATTTTTTTTTTTCTCGATTCTCCTTTTTAACTTTAGAATTTTTAGCGTTTCTCTCAACTTGGCTCTTTAAGCGTAAATTTTACCTATTTTGGACAGACCATTATTGATATATTTATACAGATTTATATCTACTTTTTTAGTTGATCAATAGTATTTTTTTTTTTTTAGCGCAATTTCGTAAGAGCGTGTGAGTGCGGTGAGTGGCTTTTTAAGACTTTCTGGATTAATTCATAAATTTTAGATATTTTGCTGTAAATAGGGTTTTCAATCGTTTTAAAATTTAGGTTTTCAGCGTACGAATAATTTTCCTCATCTTCTCTTTGGTTTTTGTCTATTTTGTTTTTCTGTTTGTTTTTTTTTTTTTTTTTTTTTTTTTTTTTTTGTTTGTGATTGCGTGTTGCTGGTGCGTGTGCGTGTGCGTGTGCGTGGTGCGTGTGCGTGTGCGTGTGCCTGTGGGCGTGTTGCGTGTGCGTGTGCGTGTATGATTATGCAGATTTTGCACAGGCGTTGGTTTCTTTTGACTTTACCAACCTCAATGGCTTGCACTCTAACTCTACATCCATGGAATACTACTTCTCTAACTCTAAACCTAATTTTAGTGCCTGCTTGTCTGAGCCCCAGAATGGCTGAGGATTCATCTTCACTCGTTTAATAATGAATATCCACTATAATTATTTTATAATTTTCCGATCATTGAAGGGTGGAGTATGTGACTTTGTAAATATAAACATTCCTATAACGCGTCTCGAGAATCTCGAATCTCCAAATTTCGATGTTCTGGGGCTTAAAAATCTTTCTTCCCTCTACTACAATATTCTTGTGCTTCTGCTACTGTTTCCCTAACAGAACAGATTTTTATGCCTTTTTTTGATTACCTTTACTACTTCTCACGAGACTGTTTATATCTTCTCATCCAAATACTGAGGGTCCTCTATTTAGGGGATTTCAATGTAACAACTGAATTGTTGGGTTCCTCATGTACTGATTTAAGGTGGGGAGGAAGAGGAATCATTCAGTATTCTCAAGATCTGGGAGCAAACTAGATTAAATAGATTACACACATTCGGATCGTCCAACGATTCTTGACACACTTGAACCTATGTTTTTCACCACTAGTCTTTCTCTCTATAATACACCCCTTTCGCTCCTATCGGTAAATTTGACAACACCATATCTCTTAATTTTTATACTTTTTCTCCAACAGCTCCATCCTGCCCTATGCGATTTTTTCTGGCATTTTAATCGGCCTAATTGGGGGCCGATTGCCGTTGCTTCTACGCTAAACTATAATTGAACGTGACTGCTTTGACTCTTAAGACGCTACAGATTCTGCCGATAAAGTGGGAATTGTAATTGTTAAAGGGATGAGCAGGTTCATTACTTCTTGCAGACTAAACTCTTTTTTCTCCTCAAAATCCTTGGTTCTGATCGTGCCCTTGTTCCCTGTCGCATTTACGGTGAGACAATACTTATCGGAGTGTGGAAAATTCTCTTTCTCCTATCACTCTTGCAATTTTCATTCAGCTAGAATCGTTGCCATGGGATACTCTTCGATGAGGCAAAGCGGACTTTTTCATTTAAACGAAAATGCGCTGACGCCTCCTTTGGTTTGTCCCTACTGAACAAATTCTCTCTGGCCTCTTTGCCAAAAAGCATCTCCTAACAACTTCTGTAAATCAATCCTTCCTCCTCGTTATTCGCTCTGATTGATCTCTGTTTGTTAATACAACCAACTGAAAGGACCAATCATCGTTCTTTTGGCCTCCTATTTTTTTCTTTCTACAATTCAACCCTGGACGATTTCTGGCATTCCTCCTCTTCCTCCTCCTTTCCTCTCAGGTGTCCTATTGCCTTTACCTGTATTTTCATTTGATCTGGTGCATGAACTCCTGAAATCTATGAACGTTTAGGAAGGCGGGTGGCCGGATGGCATTCTCTCGCGAGTTTTTGGAGGAAGTTGTTGCTTCCGTGGCTGACTCGCCTACCATCGTTTCAACTTATATTCCTCTAGTGCTCAATACTAGCACTGGTTCCTCATGTGTTGGAAGCGTCGCATTGTCCAACTATTCGAAAAAATGAAACTGCTGTTACTGATCTTCTAAATCTTCCTATAGCTCTCCTTGTATTCTTTCTAAGATTTTGAAACCCTTCTCAGTCTCACTTTTAGATCATTGAATCTCTTTCCCTTCTTTCTGAATACCAGTACGGCTTTCGGTGCTCGAGATC
This sequence comes from Trachelipus rathkii, assembly GCA_015478945.1. Classification (NCBI taxonomy): domain Eukaryota; kingdom Metazoa; phylum Arthropoda; class Malacostraca; order Isopoda; family Trachelipodidae; genus Trachelipus; species Trachelipus rathkii. Next base: position 10,452 of record JABUQX010033436.1, read on the forward strand.
GTATGGGATATAACTTTCCATTTAACAGATTTTATGGGTTTTTCCGCCCCTTCATTGGAACTACAGGAAGACTTGTTGGTGGCGCTTGACACATACTCAAAGCATTTGACCGGGTATGGCACGCGTCAACTGCTCTCCAAGCTCCCTCCTTTGGGTTTTCCTCTCTTCTTCTTTGCTTCCTTATATATCTACCTCTATGTGTCTAGCTTTCTTTCAAATGTCGGCTGTTGTTGAATGGCGGCGACTTATTTTCTCTTTCATATTTAAGTTTCTCAGGGTTTGTTTTATCTTTCTACTCTTCACTGACGACTTTCTTCTATCTTTCCCTTCATCACCAATCCACTCTTCTTCCCACAATTTTACCCTTAATTATTCTTCTCTCATCGAAAAACATTAAAGATGTTTCACAGTACAGTTCCTAAAGTGAAAAAGAAACTTTTACAATTACGTCTTAACCAGCTTCAAAATTTATAAACGATTATAAAATATGATCGGACTTCTCTTAACGAGTTTATAGCTACTATGGTTATATTCAAAAGATCGCAATAGCTTTCGTTTAAAAGTAATTTATTCCAACAGTAAACTTTTCAAGTGTAAGATAAGATAAACAAATTGTCTAAATCTGTGATTTGGATAAAAATCCAATTCACTCATGATTACGTCAAAGATACAGGTGTGTGAGATATCACATGACATATTTTTTTAATGAATCATGCGAACAATTATATCGAAATGCTGTGCGTTGATAATGTTGCTTTTCTGAAAGGTTTCAGAATCGGATAATTGACTGTGGTGGTACCACGACTTGGCCACCAAATCACCAATGATGTCAGATATAACGCTCTCTCACTCCTTTGTGTTTGGATATGTCAAAGATCAATAAATACAACCAATACAGTGGTGCTGATGTTGAATTAGCCAATTTTAAGAAGAGATTCATGACTGCGTTGATTAAATCGATACTGTAAGATATCTCTAATATGACAAGAACATTAAGTTAATATGGCTTAGGCATTGTATGCGAAATGAACTGTGTTATATGTTGAAATTGGTTTCATCATGCCAACAAGAAAAAATTATAAAGTTTGCTTTTACCTAATCTGCCTCCATCATGGCTGTGAGCTGAATTTGAAATTTTCTATCACCAGCCAGAATTAGAAAGATATTTTATGTTTGGTATATATAAATTGGATATATATCCTGGTAATCGTAAATAAAGCTTAATTTATGGAGGGAGGTCAAGGAGAGGTTCAAATGGAGGGTAAGGAGACTCGGTGTAACAATAGATTTATCCATCCGAGTTTTCTCATTTCTTTTTTTCTCTCTTTATTATATATAGTGAAAAATGGAATTAAATGTGGGTTTAAATGGATCCTAAATAAGTAGATTTAATATAATGTAAATCAGTTTATTATTATTATTATTAATATTATTGTTATTATTATTATCTCATACCTTTTGATAATTATTAAATTTATAATTATATTATTATTTATTTATTATAATATTTTATTATTACTTAATTATTATTATTATTATATGTATTATTATTTATTATTAATTATTTACAATAATCAAAAATAAGTTTAGTATATATTTATTTATTATATTTTATATATTATTATTTATTATTTATTATAGTGTCTTTAAACATATTATTATAGATTTTTAAATGAAATTTTAAATATTATGTATTATTTTAATTTTATATCCAATATTATATTTTATCTTATATTTTTATATATTATCTGATATTTTCATTTTAAATATAATAAATTATATAATTATTATTATTAATCTATTATCTAAAATTATTACATCTATTGATTATTCACTATTATTTAAAACTCCACATAAAAATATTTCCAGAATGATTCTCAAATCTTTATCTCATTATTATAATTGATTAATTATTTTAATGTAAATTATATACGCTATTTCGTTATTATTATTATTTCGAAGATTATTATAATTATTTATTATTTCATTCAGTAATATAATTATTCAATTTTTTATAAATGTTCTTAGATTGTGTATAATATTGATCAAAATTCGTAAAAAATACTATAAAAATCTATTATGTTAGAATAATTTTAACCTGTATTTTGGATATTATATTTCACTAATATTATGGATGTTTGCTATTATTTTAGGGATTTACTATAAGCCACATATTAAGATATAATTATAAATTGTGTTTTTCATTCAAATTATGTCACTAATATTATCTAAATATAAATTGATAGATTATTATAATATGTATTAATTATATTATTTATTATATTATATATTAATTTTAAATAAGTGTTTATTTTATTAAATTTATTTTGTATTATTAGTTATTTTTAATGAAATATTTTATCCTTATAATATTTTAGTTTATTATTTATAATTATTATTAATTTATTTTTCTATATTTTATAAATTCACAGATTTCAAATTTGTTATATAAATACGCAGTTTATCATATAATTTTATAAAGATCTAAAATAAATATAGAATTTTTTAATATTATCTTATTATAATAATTATACGATCTTATTTCTAAATATTACTATATCTATTATCATTATATTATCAATTTAATTGAATATTAACACTTTAAAATTTTTCATATATATATTATTTTTATCTATATATATTTTATCATATATTATCTTCGATAGTATTTTTACTATCTTTTTGATTTTATATGAGTATTCATTATGTTATTTTTATATTATTTATATCTTAATTTATTTTATCAATGATTTCAGATAATAATTTAAATTCAATTAAGCATTGATGTCCCTTCAAATTTATCCATAACAGTACATTCTAACTAAAATTATAAAATGAATTATTAAAATTAATCAATTATTATAACTGTTGCGTAGTTCTTATACACCTACTATTTGGAATTCATTTATCTTTCGCACGAGTTTTTACTTAATATAATAATCTATTATCATTATTATTTTACTATTACTCTCAATTAATTAAATTATTTATTCTCCAATATTCCATATTATTAATTTATTTAGTATATAAACCTGATTTTATTTTATTTATTATTAATAAAAATCATAAACTTTTATTTTATTATTATTACTTACTATATAATTTATATCATATCTTTTTTATTCATTATATTTTCTCTCACTAAAAATTAATATTGAATTAAATTTTTTTTGATAACCTGAGCCAGTATTATTAATTATTTTATTTTCCATCATAAAATCCAAAATAATTAATTTGAATAATTAATATTTAATTGCCTTAATCTAAAACCTTATTATATATTAAATTATTATGTTATTATTATTCATTTTTTTAATATGTAGATAAAATATTATTATATTTGATTTATCTACTATACTGCAGCAGTCTCGAAAAGTCAATCAAATTTATTTAAAATTGGCAAGGCACGTGTACACACTATAAAATATAGAACAGTAAAAATAAAAATCGTTAAAATATGATTGATCAGTATTATAATCAGTATTGCTATACAAATAATTCTTTCTTTTAGGATTTTAATTTTTAATGGTTATTATGCTTGTTCATATTGAAAACAAACTCATTTACATATTTATTTTATGTTGAAAAAGTATATTAGTTAACTTAAAATATATTTTATACTTTACTAACAACATATTCGTTATTCTCTTTATAACATAATATTATTTACACGAACATACACATATGAATAAACTCATAAGCTCTACTCTAACACTAGATAATTTTCAGCTTAATTGACAGTCATCTCTAGAGTATTTTTAGTGAAATTATATTGGTCAGCTCCCAATTACCTTATGATTATTAATTATGTAAAAATTCTAAAAACGAAACGTGAAAAGTTATAATTCATTTGTTTTAAATTATTAAAATTTTAGCTCTATCACTAATTGAAGAAATCTATTTTAGGAAGAGGCCACAATCAACATAAGCTGATATAAAGTGAAAATTATACTTCATAATAGTATGCTGTATACATATTAATTACATACATTGAATTTAGTACCTCGAGTTTACATAGTATTCATGTCCAAAATAATGAAATTTTGCTGTGTGCTCAAATAGAGACACCACACACTAAAAGTGTTACATTTTTAAGTAGCCATATAAGTCCGTTAATTATACACAGCCATATATTTAGAAAGAGAAAATATAAAATCCTATATAGTAGTTTAAGTTGAAATAGTGTATATTAATTCTTATTTATAATTCCTTTAAATAGGAACTCTTGTGTTTGCTGCGTACAGAGACGAAATACTTAAATATAATAGTTAACAAAATATAACTATACTTATTCATCCTACTGAATAAATATTTCATACTATTTCAGGTTTTGAGATAAATTTAATGATTGATTATAATTTTATTTTTATTATTATTATTATTTTTAATGTTATGATGATAGCTGTTAAAAAAAGGAGAAGTAATGTGATTATTATAATTATTATTTATTGATATAATTAAATTATATTGTATTTTTATTTTTTTTATTCATTTATAGAAAATATGAACATTAATTCAATAATAAATTAAGGAAGATAAGATAAAACAATTAAATGTATATTCATTAGAATTTGTTTATCTTTAAAATTTATGACTGTTTTGTTATCGTAATTTTTAGAAATTTAATTTATTTTGAGATTATCGCTATGATTGCTCTTACGATTTTCTAAATTATCAGACATTTTCATTTTTGAAAATTTTTATTTCTGAAAAATTACTTGTATTCTTTTATATTCATGATATATATAATATTTTTATAATCTCTTATAATATAATGTTTCTATTATTAGTTATTAAAACGTATTTATTTTCTGAAATTTTCTACATTTCAAAATAAAGTCATTCTTCCCTTAATGACCTATTAATAGCCTTAATTATATTCGTATCGGCTTCATTTTTTACTCTTTAAAAAATATTAATATTTCGTTTTTTTTTTGCAGTTAAATTTTATTTTGTTTTTTATTTAATTCTTTAAAATTATTATTATTATAGTTATTTATTTAGTAGTATTATTATTATTTATTTACCTCACACATTGATTGGATAAATAAAAATATATACAAATTAAATTCAATTTAATCTGAACCAAGAAAATGAAACTTCGTAAGTTTAAAGTCTAAAGGAAGAAGAAAGATGAATTTTAATTAATTTTTTAATTGGTGATACTCTCACCTTCATAGATTCCTAAGGACCAGTTTTTTATGAGTAGAAATTCTAATTACCGAATATATCTTGGAATATTTAAAAGGGCTGGAACCAGATAGATATCTTGGTATATTATGTAATGTATTATTATGTATTGGTGTTATTATAAACATTTGATTGAAATTAATTATAAAAGATAAATGAAAGAAAATTGATTTTAACTTATATATAATCTTATGTATTATCAGTTCATTTTTTCCTTAATTTATTTTACTACCAAACATTAAATTCACTATTATTAAAATTCTAATATTATTATATTTTATATATTGATTATTATTATTATTAATTTATTTATATTAACTTTCATGATTTAATTGAATATAACAAGTTGATATTATTATCCGTTATATTATTATCGCATATAATTTATTTAAATCATTTTTGAAAATTTAAATTGGTAAATTAATAGTTAATAATATAGTTATTTTTATAATATTAATATTAATTATTCATTTATTATTACGTGTATATTTATTATTATTTCATTATATAATGTAATTCATATATTTATTTATTGAATAATTATTATATTATAATATCTTATTATTATTACTCTAATTATTAGTATTAATATTACTATCTATTATTAATTATTAGTTATTATATTCGATAATTATTTATTATTAATATGCTATGTATTATTAATTTATTTCACCATTAGTTATTAAATTGACATTTATAGTTGAATAACATACTAGTGTAAATGATTATGATATTTAATTAAATTAAATTATTATATTTAATTAATAATAATTTTATTAATATTAGTTATGTTGCTTGGATTCTTATTCCTTATTTTCTCTCTATATATTATATTTTATGGTATCGTTTCTTATGTATTCATTAATTATTATTATTACTATTAATTTTATTATAATTACATTATATTATTATTATATATTAATTATTATTATTATTATTAATTATTATTTCTATTATTAATAAGTATTACTTGATTTATTATTATTTTATTAATATGAATATATATTTGAATATATTATTATTATTAATTATATGTATTATTATTATATTAATGTATTTTATATTTATTTATTCATATTAGTATTATTATTCATATATCTATTATTCATTATTATTATTATTATTACCTAAATTAATTATTTATTATTCACTTTAATTATTAAGATTTATTGAATAATACTTTGGAATAATTAATTTAATATTAGATTATAATATTAATACATTTCCATATAAATTAATCTTGATTTTTATTATCTTTCATCTTATTATAATTTCAATTCTCATATAATAAAATTTTTTTATTTGTTTATTTTTTTGGGGTTTCTATACAAATATATAAACTTTTTCTTATTATTATCTGATTATTCCACTAAGGAATATAAAGATTCCTGAATTATATGGGTATCAATTTGAAATGATATGTATATTTATTATCTATTCATCAAATAATAGAATAATAAATTAAATGAAACATTATTATTATTTATGGATTATTTTATTATTCCCTTAAATATAGGTATAATTGTCTTATTATTTAATAACTGTATCTATTATTGGAATTCAGCAGTTATTTTATTATTGGAAATAAATTAGTATTATCATATTATCAATATGCAAAATTTTATTATTATTATTGAATGTATTATTTATTATTATTAAATTATTATTATATTATATACAATAAAATTAATTCAAGTTAAATTATATATTTAAATTAAATTATTATTATTATTTTATTATGTGTTTCTTAATAATTATTAAATTATGTGTATATCAAAAATATAATTATTTTCTTCTACATAAATAAAATTCTCCAATGTTCTCTTAGTACAAATCTTTCATTTATATGAAAATAAAAT
>JABUQX010033436.1:22500-25300 GCA_015478945.1 Trachelipus rathkii
CTGGTACAAAACTAAACTAACAGATATCAACTTTGACCACCTCAAACGCTATGATCTCCTAATTTACCATTGCCCTTGACTAAAGTACCACTTCGGTATTATCTAAGTATTCGGCTTGTTATAGTATCTCTATGACTGTCTAGTTAGTAAGAAACCATCATATCCTTTAAATCTATCCAACGTGTTGTTCCTTAGATTATATTCTAAATCACTAAGCGTCTTTCTTATCCTGTAAGCTTGCTATTCTTACATCAATCACTGTTATCTATTACTTGAGTTTTACATCTCCACTCTGTAGACTGAATGCAACTCCCCCCACTCATGCATTACTTTTTTTCTCGGCAAATTTTAATAAAGCGTCGACATTGTGAGTTGTTTAGGGACGATATTCAGCTTAGAAAATAATACTATATGAATGCTTTAGGAGGGTAGCGCCTTGATAGATAAGAATCACATATTCTGGGGTGATTCCGACACACATATTGCTTTATTTGATCAAAGTGTGTAGTCTAAACTTATTCAAGCTCCCTTAATTCCTCCTACACTTAAATAAGAACCTTGCCGTGTGGGGCGTTATCGTGCTATTGTTGCTTTTTCCTATCACTGATACACTGTTTAGTCCGTCCTTCCCTTATGTCTACTATTTAAATTTTCTGATTTTCTAGTATGTATGCTCCTTGGCGCATGGATTTGATAAGCCCTCTCGGCCACTTAACCATTGAGGATATATACATATAATATATATAATATATACTATTATAGTATATATATGAGTATTATATATATGATGATGATATATATGTATATATATGTATAATATATTTATATATAATAATATATATAGTATTATTTTTTAAGGTGAGACAAAAAAAAAATTCATATCCATTTTCTTAAAAAACATACTTTTATATATCAGCTATTTAAAATTAAATGAAAATATACAATTGGTAAAAGTGTGAGCTGTTTAATTTGTAATATATAGAAAGTTTGGGAAATGAATTAAAACTGTTTGAAACTCTCAAGGTGGCAATTTACATGTTTTCTCTCTCCTAAAAATATTATTATTTACCTTTAGACATTCCAATAGCATATTCTAAACAAAGAAAAACAGATAAAGAAGTTATAAGGTTGTTTATTCTTGTTTTTCCTGTTTTGAAGTTTATAATTTTCCTTTAAAAATTATATACTGTTTCTTTTACCTCTTCCATTTCATTTTCCGTTACGTCTTCTATTTCTTGGATGTGTAACTATAAATGCCTTTCATTTAGAGCATTTTTTTTTATTACTGTTTTTTTTTTAGAAAAAGCAAAGAAAATAATTAAAAAAAACAAAAAAAGCAAAAAAATTGTTTTATTTGCTGGTTTAAAAACTGGTTTAAGGCCATTAATGATATTATATATTATGTATATATATATATATATATGATATATATATATAATATGAGTATAAATATATATATAATATATATATAATAATATAAATATATATATTATATATATATATATATATATACTATATAATGATATGTTCTATGTCTCTAGAATTGAGATATTATACCACTCTCCGGAATGCTCCAACATCTTTCGTCAAGATTCGCACCACTGATATATATTATGTATAAATTAATATCATAGATGAGTATTATTATATATATATATAATATATAATATTATAATATATAATATATTAGTAATATATATATATATATATATATCATAATATATAATATAATATATACTATATATATATATATATATATATAATTTAATATAGTTTAATTCTGTATAATAATAGTATATAAATAAATATATATATTATATATATATATATATATATATATAATATATACTATATAGTATATATATATAATATATATATATATATAATATGTATTATAATATATATATATATATATATGATATATATATAATATATATATTATATATATAATATAATTATATAATATATATATATTAATATATATGTAATATATTATATATATATTTATTATATATATTATATATATTATATAATATATATTATATATTATAATATATATATAATATATATATATATATATATATATATATATATATAATATATATAGTATGTATTATAATAATATATATATATATATATATATATATATATATACTATAATTGAAACTAATTTGCGTATTTTTTGACTAGTTTTAGATATATATATACTTGGGGAGATTAAGTAGTATTAGGAATACTAAGAACTGAACAGGGTTTAGTTGTGTTATTATAGTTGTTTAGACGTTTCTGGTTCAGATAGATATATATAGGCTGAGTTATATTTTATATCATAGTATTGTGCTGTTATGTATTTAGTTATATATTAGAATAGTGTTAGTTTACTATTGAGTGTTGCTGTTGAATTGGTTATAATGTTAGGGGGTTATACTTGTATCTATTAGTATATATATAATATATATATATATATATATATATATATATATAATGATATATATAATATATAAATAATATATAATATATATATATAGGTATCTATTTATATATATATATATATATAATATATATAATAATATATATATAATATATTATATACATGTGATACGTATAACTGTAGACTTGCTGGTATATTATATACTATATATATAATATATATATATATATACAATAATATAAATATATAATATATAATATATAATAATATATATATATAATAATATTATATCAATATATATATATAATATATAATATAATATATATTATATATATATATATTATATATAATATAGATAAGGAGTGTAAC
>JABUQX010033437.1:0-5000 GCA_015478945.1 Trachelipus rathkii
CTGCCAATTTGGCTTAGTCAAAATATATTAGCTATATGATACCCAAACCATCCATATAGCTACCAATCCAATCCTTTCCTAATTGTTCTAATCGAGTCACACTCAACAACCTCTTGTGGCAAACCATTCCAAAATTTAACCTTATTACTGAATGAATGCTTTCTTATATCAAGATGGCATGCTTTCTTCCTTAATTTTCTTATTATGGCCCCCTGGTCTTCCGTGTCTGTGCTCTACTATGAAGAATTTATTGGTCTCTGTATTATTAATAGATGTAAATATTGTGCATTAACGAATTATCAACAGCGAGAGATGCTATTAATAATCATACATAATGTGTATGTATGAAATTTTCCATTGGGAGTTGGGAGTTGGAATTCAGTTTTAAAATATCGACTCTTAGAGTCGAAGTCGGGAGTTGGTTGTTTTTAATATTGACTTTGGGAGTCGGAGTCGGGAGTTGATTTATTTTTTTCTGACTCCCCATCCCTGATATATATATATATATATATATATATATATATAGCAAGAGCAGCATAAGTACATAGCAGAATATATCAGGTTGGCGGGCGATATGTTTCTATAAACATATATATATATATATATATATATATATATATATATATATATATATATATATATATATAAAAGTTTTTATTCAATTATTCTAGATAAAGAATAAGAATATTTAGTATAAATATTTTTAAACATCATGAAAATATATAATGCAAAAGTTAAGACACCCATGAATATCAAGATTAAAGAAAACACCTTTCTGCTTTCTAATAATATTATTCATTGGAATTTTCTCAAGTCTATTAATTCTGCAGTTCCTTCTAATTTGAATAAGGTAATAATAAATAGGTCAGTTATTTTAAATAGTCCTGTGTTTTTTATTATTATTATTATTATTATTATTATTATTATTATTATTATTATTATTATTATTATTATTATTATTATTATTATTATTATTATTATTTTAACATAATGGTAGAGTGAGTAACTTTCCTGTTTAAAAAATGCTGTTTCAATCCCACATGTGGATCCTAGGAAGGAACTTCCTATAAACTTCTCCTCTTTGAATTGGGCAATGCTTGTGAGATGCAAACTTTAAAAAAAATATATATACCATATAATTTTTAAAGATACCTTTTGCATCAGCTTTTTATGGAGTACCTTATCAAAAGCTTTACTATAATCCAGATCTTCAGTATCAACTGACTCATCTTTGTCAATACACTCAGTAATATGCTCCATAAATTTCAAAAGATTTGTCTAACATGATGTAACTTTCCCTAAAATCATGTTGAAAGTCTGGCAAAATCTCATTGTAGACAAAATCAACTTTTCTGTATTTTTTTCTAGAACCTTTACTACTAATGAAGTTAAACTAACTGGCCTGTAATTTCTAAGATCATTTCTGCTACCTTTCTTATTAATTGGTACAAATAAGCAATATTTCTGGTATCTCACAATAATTAGGAGATCTTTTAAATAGTAAATATAAAGTTAATGCAGTACTGTTACTACCTTCCTAAAGGATTCTACCAGGTACACCATCAGGACCTACAGGCCTATTGTAGTCAATATGCTCAAATAAATTTTTAATCATCAACATCAATATTAAGAAATGAAAAGTCTCTACTGTTCTCTAACAAGCTGTTATCAAGCATTTCTTCTGTAGACATTGATGTAAAGTATGTGTTAAAAATATTGACTAATTCCTTATCAGAGCTAACCATTTTAAATATCATTTGTCTTAATAGTACTAATCTTTCTTTAATTACTGCTAAATTTATAAAAACTAGAGAATTTCTTCAGATCCTTATTATTATTGTTCGCCAGGTTAATTTCTGGTTGTCTCTTAGATGTTCTTATCATCTGATGTTGCTTATTCCTCCTTATTCTCCTATAAGTTTCCAAATCTATTATACTGTTACTATCTTTGAACCCTTTGAACCACTTACACTTATGCCTAATTTTATCTCATCTCAATACTTCACCCACTAGGTTTTCTGTTCTTTACCCTGATTACTCTGACTGAATTTTATCCAGGATTACCTAGTATGTTTGCCAGATATAAAAACAATCATGGTTCTCAAATTCCTTATCCCAATCAATGGTTCCTAGCTTGGTACTGAATTTATCATAGTTTGCATTTTAATGTAAAAAACTTTTACCTCGCTTTCTATTTACTGTTTAACTGTTACCTTTATATTAAACCTTATATTATAATTACTTACCCAAGTTTTGCTCAACTATATTTTTATTAACTATAACCAAAGAATATTCATTTGCAAATATTAGGTCTAATGATGCTGTGAATCTTGTTGCCTTATCAATACTTGTCAAGAACATCTAGTATACAGTCAATAAATAAAAAACATACCCCAATCAATATCTGGAAAATTGTAATTGGCCATTATGATTATATAGGTACCTACTTCTTAAAACCTGCATGCTACCTTAATTTCATTTACCATTGTGACATTCAGCTACTGATCCTGAAGAGACCTTTAAAATCACCTATTCTTTATAGTTTATTACCCATAATATTAACCCAATGAAATTTAACTTCAGAAGGTTTTGATTTCTAGTCTCTGAACTGGTTGAATAGTGTTTCATATATATATATATATATATAATAATATATATTATATATATATATATATATATATATATATAATATATATTATATATATATATTATATATATATATATATATATTATATATATATATATATATATATATATATATATATATTATATATATATATATACCGTATATATATATATATATATATATATATATATAATATATATATATATATATATATATATTTATATATTATATATATATATATATATATATTATATATATATATATATATATATATATATAATATATAGCTATATATAATATAACAGTATAATATAATATACGGATATAATATATTTATATATATATATATATATATATTATTTAATATATATATATATTTAATTACTATATATAATATTTATATATTATGTCCCCTGCTCTTATTATGGATGTATTATATATATCAGGGTTCACACTTTCTGGAAAGAGTCAGGGAAGGTCAGGAAAAGTCAGGGAAAAAAAATTGGTCAGGGAAAGTCAGGGATATCAAATTCAAAATTTCAGTGAAAGCTGAAAGTCAGGGAAATTCAAAAATAGTCAGGGAAATTTTTAAATTTCAACATACGAAGAATGATCCATGGACCAATTTGCATATTTTTGATATATTTTTTTATTCTTACGTAATAATTTGTGGTAATAAGAGATGTTATTTGATGAAGTGAATGAAAGGTTGGGCGAGAATGACATCATAAATAATACTTCTATCCTGTTTTCTTTCTCTTTTTAGTTCACTATTACGTACTATTCTTCCTATTCTGTTCATAGAGGTTTGTTTCAATTCATCCGTTTGATTGAAGGTGATTGGTGTATGGATGTGTTTAGACTGTATGACTTATGACCTTAATTGTTGTATTATCTTTTTCTTTTTAGGGAATTATATATACCTTTTTTAGGGTGTTTATTTTTTTTTTTTTGAGTTTGAAAGAAGAAGTGCTTTTGGATTTTTGTGCAGTTGAAGGTATTTTAATTATTTATATTATATAAAATGATTTCCAACAAAAAAAACTAACTTTAACGACAGTGGTTGGACGTCAAACTGAATCCACAGTTTTATCAGGTGGTTGGGTAAAGGACCTGATAGTTACAAGGCATACTGTAAAGTATGTAAAAAGACTTTGATCTATGTAACATGGGACGCAACCGAAGTTTCACATTCAAGAATGGAACTCATTTGAATTATAATCAAACTAGCCAGACTAACCATTCATTGAAAACTTTTTCGCTAGTGTTCTAATAATGACAGAATATTATTGAAATGTGTGCACTGAAAATTATGCCCTTCCATCAACTTCTAATCATACACAACCGATTGTAAATGACCCTGAGTGTTCTATTATAACTATAAGTAACCAAAATCAGTTTATCAATCAGTTTCATCTTTTTGCATTGAAGATGATTGTTACAGGATCTGAAATAGTATGGGCATTAAAGGTGGTGGATGATAAAAATGTCTTTTAAACACGTGTTGGAGATTAGGGGAAGATTTAAATTAAAATGTTTTCAGATGTGTAATCTTAGCTTCAAATTTTAAAATGGGCCCGATGAAATGTAAATATGTGATTAACTATGGACGCTCCATATTCTAGAAAGCAAAAGCACAATACACTCTACTTTGCATTGAAGCTCATTCTTACCGTTGAATTAAAATTCAATATTTTTGGATGGTGATTGTCTATCTAAGAGACTTGATTAGTTTTTCTCTTCTAGAAGTACCTGGGAATCAAGTGTATGTGGAATTGTGGCTAAATTATAAAATTAAGGACTGATATTTTTGGCATGGAAATGCGACAGTGTGGAAGGAGGGTTTTTTATAATTTAAGCAATTTTAAGTGGAGAATCTGAAAGAACATAGTCTGAATTCTCTTAGAACGAGTGCACAATGCTATAAAGTTCAGAAAAGTATTATCATAAAGTTCCTATCATCATATATGTTGACAAAATGTAAGAGCTTGCCCATGGAGATAATGAAGAACCATCTCAAAGAGCAAAAGACAAGAAGAGAAGAGAATAAAAAGTTGAAAAAAGAAAATTAATTCATACAGGGATCGTATAAATTGAGAGCAAGAGAAAGAATTCCAAAACTGAAAGCTATTGAACGAGAAGAAGACGCTATGATAAATCAAAATTAGATGCTTGAGAAGAAAAGTTAACCTAAATCTCCCATTTCAGAACTTTGTGGATCACAGTGGGACGTTTAGTCCTAGTGCATTAATATGTAGAGCTTTTATTTAATTTCTTTTTGTATAATAAAACTTTAGTAATTTGGAATAAAAAAAAAATGAGTGCGTTGGAACAGCTATAAGGAAGGTATAGGCTGATTAACTAAAAAAATTAA
>JABUQX010033437.1:12500-14660 GCA_015478945.1 Trachelipus rathkii
ACAGATAATTCATGCAATTCACTTTTTTGGTTGATGTTTATGATATTTAACCCATTCATCCACACGCCACAGAGATGGCGGTAGTGTATAATACTATATATATATATACGATATTATATATATATAATATATTATTATTATTACTAATAGATTAACATATATATATATATCATATATATAGATATATATATATATATTATATATATAATTATATAATATTTATTATATAATCTATATAAATAATATATATATATATATGTATATATAATATATATATTATATATATAATAATATATATATATGATATATATTATATATATATATATATATATATACATGCCCAAGCTTTTTCGAAGTTTTAAGCCACAATATATATATATGATTGTTACCGTGCGGGACGGGGAACCAACTCAAATGCACCCCACCAGCCTCTTTCCCCATTCTCCGATCCCTTAATGAAAGAGATTTTATAAAGGATTATATACTTTTTGCAACGCTAGTATTGAAATGTAAATATAAGAAGGTTGTGGCTTGAGAGAACATCAGTTTTCTGCTTTTCCAGCTGAGAGTCTGTATTTTCACTAGTTCATTCACATGATAGTAAAGCCCAGCATTGCTAAATTAACTCTCTCACTTGGAACACTATTTGCAGGACAGGCAAGTATTTCCTTGCAAGTTACTTATAGCGTGGGTAAACATTTTGTTAACTTTCCACCAGCTGATAGTATCTAGTCGTTTTTCTTGTGATAGTTTTTCAATCTTTGCACTACATCTTTGGTATGCGTGTGTTTCTTCTTTACTACTGGACTGTAGAAATTCTTCGTGAATCTGTTATTGATTTTACTTGTAAGAAGATGTTGGTTCTGTAGATTATGTTTTTTCTCTTTAATGGGTGGCGAATTAATAGACTATCCGGATTGAAGTTTGTCAACTGCAACACAAGGTGACAATTTAACTTGTTCTAATATTGTGGTATCATAAAAAAACTTGCCTTTATAACGGGGATCTAAGTAAGTTGCATTAGTATGGAAGTCACTTCAATTTCCAAGAATAATAAGCATATTTTTTAGCTTTTAGTTTTTGATGACATCTTTCATCTTTTTTTTAAACTGTCATTCTATTTTCATCTTGAAGAGGTTCAAAGTTCTTCTTAGCGTTGACGATTAATGGTATCACATCGGAGACATGAAGCTTAGAGCGCGGCTGATTTTTTCTGGATCAATAAATCTCATGTGATCTGTTGACTCAATTTTCATGAATCTTCCATATGTGAGAATTATGAGTCTCAATATTTATTCGTTTGAGTCGACGTCCCATGTCTCTTATTTAAATTTGCGTAGAGATTCTCTTAGTATTTTATTATAAATTCCTTATCAATCTCGACAATAATATTCGCGCACGATCCGCAGGGCAGCGCGACTGCGGGGCGAGATCTTTAATAATGTAGCGGATGGCGTACCTGTTTAACGTGCATCACTATATACTATATATATATATAATATATTACTATATTATATATATATACTTTATATATATATATTAGTATATTATATATAAGTATATATATATATCTCATATATTATATATTGCCATATAGGCGATAAAAGTATGGTATGGTAATGGGGTAATCGGCAAAAAATTTTGGTATCTGTATTCGGCAATGAAAAAAATAAGCCGGTCTTGTTATGGGTATCTGGCCTCAATTTTGGTATCAGTGCAAACACATAATATAACCTAATATATATATATATATATATAAATAATATATATATATATATATGATATATATACTTATATATAATAATACTAATATATATACGTATATATTATATATATATATATATAGATATAATAATTTATATATATATTCCTATAATCTATTATATAATTACTATAGTATATATATTATATATATATATTATTATCTGTAATCATACAAAAAAAAAACAAAAAAAAAAACACATTACGCTCACATCTCTGACAATACTAAATAATATCCAACTTTTCCATACTTTATCTTGTCTTATCCCTAAGGCTCATGAGTACTTAGTATTCGAAACATTTTGAATGCTGGGTATGTTTACATTTTTACAATATTTGGCCCTTTACTCCTATCCAATTTCATCCTATTACAAACACATTGCTTTCCAATACTTCACT
>JABUQX010033438.1:0-10000 GCA_015478945.1 Trachelipus rathkii
ACACGAAGAGATTTTTAGGATTTTAAACTAATTTGCTATATACAAGTATTTTATTTATAGTTTTAGCGGAATTTATATTTTTGTCTACATGTGGTATCCAATTTTCACTAAATTTCACTAAAAATCACAATGTCTTGCGACAATTGTGGACTCACTTCTAATTCAAAAACCGTACTATTTAGTCGTGTTTGTGTAATCAAATTTAAAATTCAAAATGTAAAAAGGGTATAGAGGTAAATTTCTTCATTTCCTTTCAAATATTTTCACTATCAACCTATCTCTATTCTCTTTACCTTCTCACCAATCAATTTACCCTAACTAAGATTTTAAGTGATAGATTACTATAACCAAAAAGGCAAAGTTATCTAAGGACTATCGAGATCTTATTCAAGGAGCAAAAAAATCTTTGAAAAACAACAAATTCAGGTAAGGCTAAGGTAGATTCACAATTGTACTTATATATCACTTTTTAAAACTTATATCTTCAAAGATTTTGTGTATTAATTTAATCTGCTTTAGATTAATTTTTCGTCAATTGTGTAATCTACATTGGTCTTAACGAACGGATTTGTTTGCAAGATCTTGATTAATCGTGCCTATCAATTGAAATAACAATCAAACTAAGGCTATCTTCCGAAGCTATAGGCAGTTATGAATATTGTTGTTTAACAGTAATTTTAGTACAAAAATTAACTTAAAAAAAATTAAAAGGTTTATTTGAAGAAAATAATAGGGACGGTAGAAGCCACGTGGGCCTATCGAAGACTGAGTATTGGGTGTTTTTGTCCTAAAGTTTAGTTAGTCATAGTGTATTTAATTCAAAATTTGGTATGAGAGTTAGGTAAGCAATGCATCATTGCCTAACCATTACATTAGTGATTTCCTAAAAAATTCAAGCTCAAACTTAGGCCTAGGCCTAGGTCATTTTCAACCTCAAAATTTGTTTTTTTTGTGTGTGTGTGGTCTTCTAAACCCTTTCAAAATTCAAATCAAATAATTTGTCCTGATGGTAGGCCATATCTAATTTTTTTCCTCAAAAAATTCAATTTCAAAGTTAGGCATTATAGGCCTTAGATCACTTTCAACTTCAAATTTTTTTTTGTCTAATAGACCTTTTTCAAAATTCAAATCAAATAATTTAGCCTGGTGGTAGGCTCTTTCATTATTTCATCTTTCTTCAAGGTTTCATTTGTCCTTGGGTCATTCTAGCCAAATTTCAGCGAAAATGTCTGACCCAGAGATACAAGCCCTTATTGATAGAGTCACTAAAAAATCTAAGCCCATAGTTCAAGCCATTTCATCCCTCAAGGCACAAGTAAATATTTATCTTGATCAAATAGAGAGTAGGCCTATAGAAAATAATAAAGATAAAGATGCAATTTATGTAAGATCTTGTAAAGGAAGTAGAGTCCTTGTTAAAAGAAATTAAACAAAAGGATACAAATATAATAAAAATATATAATGATAATGAAGTTGACTGGCCCTCATTCCTGAAGTTTTCATAATAAGGAGTTGTTGTATCCAGATTCAGTAACCACTGCTCGATTAAATCAAATTAAGTGAATTAAAATCTAAAGGGAATCAAATGCCACCCCTCCAAAAATACTTGCTCTCATTTCAGGTGAATCTGTTCTTAGAGCTTATAGATTGTTTTTCTTTGAAGGGTAATGAAATGATAAAGTTTGCTTATAAACTTTTATTTCGAAATTTTAAAGAGTTTCCTTAGATTTACAGAAAAATTTAAGTGAATCCATTAAACCCAAATTGCTTAAAAAATAAAATAAAAGGATATGCATACTCTCTGATTCAAAATATTATTATTATGATAATAATTATAATAATGCTCTTGAACTTTTAGACAAAGAGTTTTTAGACGAAAAATTCATCATTGTGAAATCATTAAAAAAATCATATCTTAACCCAGTATTTGACCCAACATATAATGCGACTAAGGGTTTACTTAAATGATATCAGAACATTAATATATGAACTTGAGGAGTTATAACCTCAAATATCTTGAGGAGGCTGCTGGATTAGTAGTACTTAGCCACATAGTTTTATCAAAATTACCTAATGTGGTAGTCAAAGAAATTACTCGCAAGTTGAATACCAATTACCCTGATTTAAACCAAATATTTGATAGCTATAATGAAGTTATCAAAAATATTGTTAAAACGTCAAATCATAATAAAGGTCAAAATTTCAAATCAAGTCCCCTCCCATAATACTTATTCAAAATTTAAAAATGTAAATACTTCAGATAAGCCTAATTTTAAATTTAAAAATAATGAAAATGAAAGGACGAATGAGTCCTTAAAATCTAGTAATAGGCCTGATTCCAATTCTGCCTTGCAGAATTTCAAAATTCATACTAATGAAGTTGGTGTAAATGAAGCTTCTCATAGTATTGATTCTTCCATTTCTAAAATCAAAGGGTATTCAAAATCATGTAAGTTTTGTTCATCCCAAGGTCATGTGATGACCAATTGCAATGTTTATCAAACCTATGAGTTAAGAATTAAAAGGTGTAATGAAATAAATCTATGCCCCAAATGTTCAAGTACTAAGCATACTGCAGATCACTGTCCTGGACTTGAGGAGCAACTTTCTTTTAGTTGCCAAGTTTGCAATAAAAGAAGTCATATTACAGCTCTTTGTAAGCAAAGGAAAAGTTCCACCCTCACAAATGTATGTCTTAGCTTTAGCCAAAGCACCAACAATTTATATTTGTTGCCATCAATTACTATAAGGATTGGTAGTGGGGAAAGTTTCGGCTTCATTGTTCGATGCCCTAGTACTGTGGTCACAGAAGGTCTACCTTCTAAAAGAGTGCTGGAACAAACTCAATATAGTCTTAAGAGATCTCAAAGCACTCAATATCGATATAAAAACTTTATTTTAGGGTATTAGGCACCGCACTTTTGTAAAGAGATCTGTTTCTTGATGTTATATTGGACCATCTTGTTTTCACCCTTCCTCTTTGGTTTGATGAGGATCTTAAATTAAGTTACGAGATTAAGTTCGTAGATCAGGCTTCTTAATTAATTTAAATAAATAAATATCTTACAAATTGGCTGATTCTGGCTATAAAGAGTCTAATAACTCATTTTTCGATTTATGCCTTAATTGGCATTGATTTAATAGAGTATTTCCCTCAACTAGAATTGATTAAATGTATGAGTGGATCTGCTTTTAAGTTAAGAGATGGTTCTATTATTCCATTTGGAAATATTACTAATTTTATATACAATAATCAAATAAGAGTTTCAAATCCACCATCAGTTGTTCAAAATCATATTCAAAATCAAAATCACATTCATGTTCAAAATCAAAATCAATTGCAGGTTAACCATACTTTAGTTAATGCAGTCTTAAACCCTGTACATTCTTATTTTAATCCTTTAAGCCACATACTAAGTAATTCTGAGGTAGAGCAAGGATTAGAAAACATGTTCAAATTAGAGTCCTTAGGTATAGAAGGTATGAATAATAATAAATCTGAAGATGATTTGAAACAGATTGAAAAATTCAAAGGTGGTATAGAGTTTAAAGACGGAAAATATCATATAGATCTTCCATGGATTGAAGATAAACTTCCTTTGTTGCCATCAAACTATAACATTGCTCTTGCAGTGCTTAATAGAGTTCATAAAAATTTAGAAACAAAAGATTTAGTTAAAGCCTATGATGATGTCTTTCAGCAACAATTAGCTGATGTATTATTTGAAGAGTTCATGTATCTCCTCTGAAGTATAAAAATTATATTTGGGTTCCTCACAGACCTGTTATCAAAACTGATGAACAAGTATCAACAAAGGTCAGGCCTGTGTTTAACTGTTCTCTTAAAACTAATTCTTTACCTTCTCTAAATGAGGCAGCCTATACTGGACCAGATCTTATGTCCTCCTTGTTGGGTCATTTATTCCGGTTCAGATCAAATCAGTTTGTCATGTTAGCAGACATTAAACAAGCCTTCCTTCAGATTAAGTTAAAATCTATCGAAGACCGCAATCGCTTTTGCTTTTTTTTGGAAAAGTAATGGTCAATTAAAGGCTTATCGATACTCAACCATTGTTTTTGGTTTCACATCCTCACCTTTCATCCTCAATTATATCATTAAGCATCATGCTCAGTCTTATGAGGATGATGCATGTACTCAGATTCTATTAAATAATTTTTTTGTTGATAATTTAATTATTAGTGGCAATGATCTACAACATTTAAAAGAACTTTATTATGAATGCAACAAAAGAATGGAAGATGGTGGTTTCCATCTTAGAAGTTGGGACTCTAATAATGATCAATTAAGAGCTGTTATGGAAAAAGAGGGTAGAATAGTTCAACATCAGGAATCAGAAGATAAGGTTCTTGGATATCTTTTTAATCCTCTTACAGATAAGTTAAAACTAGCAAAATTTTCAGTAAATGCTGATGCAAATACCAAAAGATTGTTGTTGTTATCTGCTGTGTCCAAGGTTTTTGATCCTTTAAATATCTTTTAACCGTAAATTTAAGAGGTCGGTTATTAATTAGGAAATTATGGCAATTAGGTCTCAATTGGGATGAAAGGGTCCCTGCTGATGTTTTAGTTTCCTTGGTCTTCACTAATGTCAGAATATTTATTACATAAATATTGAATTGAAAGGCGTGCTTTCTCACCTTCTCCCTCAAACTCTTTATTCGTGTTTTGTGATGCTTCTTCTTCTTGTTATGGTTTTGTCATTTATAGTATAGGTCAAGGTTCTAATTTAATATTCTCAAAGGCCAAGGTGGCCCCTCTCAAATCTAGGGCTTTGCCCTCTTTAGAGTTGTTGTCTGTGTTCTTATTTTTCAAATGTATCAAATCAATATTATCAGAATTTTCTAATGTTCAGTTCAAAAACATAAAGGTGTTTGTAGATGCTCAAATTGTCCTTTCATGGCTCCTATCTGGAAAGGCAAAAAATAAAAATGTTTTTGTAAATAATAGGCTCAAAGAAATTTATCAAATCAAAAATCAAGTTGAGCTAGAGTACAATGTATCCATTTCTTATGCTTACATCAATACTGCTGAAAACCCAGCAGATCTGATTACCAGAGGTGTTACAACCTCTACTTTTCTTTCAAAATTGCCATTATGGCTAAAGGGTCCTTCTTGGATTCTCCTAGATCAATCTCAATGGCCTATTAGTAAACTTAAATGTTTGTCTGAGGCCAATAAGGAAAAGACTTTACAATGTAACACATCTGTGGTTGTTTCTCAGTCTTTGTTACCATTTAAAGATTACTCAAGTGTGCATAGGCTTTATAAAGTAACTTCAAAAATATTCAAATTCTTAGCAGGAGTAAAGGGCTTGGATGAAGATTGTGATCAGAAAGCCCAACTCTATTGGTTGAAGATAATGCAGCAGCATTGTTTTTCTAAGGAGATATTATTTCTCCAAAATCCTAAAAAGGATGAAATTCCACTGCTGGTTAATCAACTTAACTTATTCATAGATGATAAAGGCCTAATCCGACCAAAGGTAGAATTGCCAAGACACTTTTATATAATGATGATGTGATAAATCCAATTCTTCTTGGCAAGGATCATCATCTCACTAGATTAATCATAAGAGACTTTCATTCAAGATGTCAACATTTGGGTGTTCAAACCACTATCAATTTTATCAGAGCTCATGGCTTCTGGATTACCAAGGCCAGGCAGGCTGTAAAAAATGTTTTGTCAGACTGTATAGTATGCAAAAAATTTAACAGTATACCCTTTAAATATCCAAAAATGACTAATCTTCCTCATCATAGAGTTAATTTTGTGCGTCCCTTTGAGCATTCTCTTTGTAAAGATTAATGATAAGGAACCTCAAAAAATGTATCTGTTAATTTTCACCTACCTTAATATCAGAGCTATTCATGTTGATGTCCTTCCAGATATGTCCACTGAATCATTTTTACTTTCATTCCAACGTTTCACAAATATTTATGGCATACCTTCCAATTTGTACTCAGATAATGCCAGGAATTTCAAACAAGGTGGAAATATACTGTTAGAATCTTTGTCTTCAAATATGTTTTCCGAACATATGCGTATCAATAACATCAAACATTACAAGATTCCAGTCTATTCCAGTTGGGTGGGATCAGTTTGGGAGAGAATGATACGAACAGTTAAGGGATGTCTCTATAAAACTATAGGTAAAGCAACCTTAACCTACTTTCAACTGTTAACAAGTATTTCAAATATCACCAATGTTATCAATTCAAGACCTTTAACCTATAGGTCATCAGATAATGATTTGGAAATTATTGCTCCAAATTCCTTTTTGAACCCTTATGGCAATTCAAACCTCATATTCAATGAAGTTTCCACCCCCATATGGAAAAAACTTCCTCCCTCACAACAAGACTTAGCCATAACTCTAACTGCTCAAGGTAGAGTTTTGGAGACTTTCAGGGAATTATGGTATGAGTCTTATCTATTAAATTTGCGCCAGACTAGTAGAAATCTCTATCAGTCAGAGTGGACCAACAGAATTAAGGTTGGAGATATAGTTCTGATACACACACCTAATAAGCCTAGACCCTTCTGGCTTTTGGGTAGAGTTCTGGAAGTCATTGTTGGTGATGACGATAAGATCAGGAGTGTGTTATTAAAAAAGGGAGATGGACAAACCTGTCACTATTCTATTTGTCATCTCTACTCCATTGGAGTTATCTATTACCCACTCTGTCCCTGTGGAGAAACTGATGCTGAAGCAAGCAGTGATCTGCTTCCATTCAGATGGTCAAAACAATGAAATAACAGATACATTGATCCCTCAAATTCCAAAATTCAGTTATTCCAAGTAATCGTGATACTGCTATTGTAGAGTACAAACCTTCAAACTTCCAGGTATTAAATTCACCTCAAAACTTGACTCTCCAGATCAAATATTCTCGCTCAATTCAGTCAAAAGAAACGACCTATTAGGACAGGCTGCTGTCAAGTGTCAAGAATTCCCTGTCGCAGGAATTTATCTGATTTGTAAAAAATTTAATTCTTTTAATTGCAATGGTTTTTATTGCAACTCTTACAGTATTACCATAAAAACTATTATATACTTCACATATTTCTCTTCTATTTTGCTTATTTTAGTATTTATTTTAGGATATAGTATTTTATTTTAGGATTTAAAACTTATTGCTATATCACAGTATTTTATTTTATTAGTTTTAATAAGCGGAATTTAATATTTTGTCTACATGTGGTATCCAATTTTCACTAAATTTCACTAAAAAATCACAATGTCTTGCGACAATTGTGGACTCACTTCTAATTCAAAAGCCGTACTATTTAAGTCGTGTTTTGTGTAATCAAAGTTAATAATCAAAATGTAAAAAGGGTATAGAGGTAAATTCCTTCATTTCTTTTCAAATATTTTCACTATCAACCTATCTCTATTCTCTTTACCTTCTCACCAATCAAATTTACCCTAACTAAGATTTTAAGTGATAGATTACTATAACCAAAAGGCAGAGTTATCTATGGACTATCTAGATCTTATTCAAGGAGCAAAAAAATCTTTGAATACATTATTATCAGACAACAGTATGACAATCTCTTCATCCAAACTTTTAATAGAATAGACTTCTTTCTCAATATCAGTATTTACAGCTTTAAATAGAGGCTCTGTTAATTTATTTTCATTACCAAAAGCAGTTAACTTTTTTAAATTATTAGTAATTTTTGCTTTAGAAATAGCTCTTTTTCTTATCAAAGCTTTAACAGAAGCTTTACAAGAGCTTAAGGCTTGAGCTTCTTCATCAGTTAGGCCCATAATTTTGATTAGGTATATCAACTTAGCCTATAATAAAATTTACTATTTGTAGCATAATTTAATTACTATACCTTAATATTAATAATTTTCTTAACCAATAAATGAAATCCAAATTCATTAAATAGGCAGCTTTATAATTTTCAATAGCTATAGCCTATTCGCACGCATATACTGCTTGTAAACAAACTTAATTTCTAATTTTAGCATAAATTTGCTTTAATATATGATTATTATAACTATCCTTTCACCAATTACTAACACTATCACTTTTTATAATATATTTACACTAGAAATGCTTAAAATCCATTTCAATTTAACAAAATTCACACTTAAATTTACATTTAGCTTTCGTGAATAATTTATAATATCGATATGTAATCGATATATCGATACATACTCGATACAAGTAAAGAACAGGGCAATATCGCTCCACTATCGATATTGAAAATATCGATCTTTCAAAGAACAATACGTGATGCAATTCTCGATACGAAAATAGAAACTTTTTCTGAGTTGAAAATTAATTTTTGAAATAAAAAATATATGTTAACTTTGCTAAGTTATAAATAATACCAAACTCAACAAAATTGAACATATACTTCTTGGAAATAATATTTAAAATAATAAACTGATTAACACTAATAAAGAAATATAAAAGTGTCTTACCTTATAAATAATTACGGCAACTTTAATATGCTTAGGACCTACCAATTTATTACCCAAAACAGTTCCTGGCCAGGCTCTACCTCGAAATAATAAATTATAATTACAGAGATCCTTTGCATTGAATCATAAGATAGGAGCAATTAATGATGGTAGTTTCAAAAATTAATTTGACTTTCAGAACGATATTGCACTGTTCTTTATTTTTAACTTAAGGAATTTCAATTAGAGAAAAGTATTACATAAATATTTCCCAACATAAACTAGGTTGGGATTATAGTCTAATTTAAGTAGAACTTGCACTGTTATATGCTTAACAATTTAAAAGTTGCATATAAACAAAAACAACTTTTTCCGAACGATGGTCACAAGTACTAACTTTATCAGCCTTGTTTTTTATAATAATAATATGATCAAGAAAGGAGGATGCGCGATACATATGCGCCTTGCTCATTGGTTTTAATATTACAGGGAAAACAATTGAATAACGTTTCTACTAGAATTTAAGTATAATTTATTTTAAAAATAATAAAGTTAATAAAATAAATTAATATTTTAACAATAAATATTAATTTTAATTTATAAATTTTATAACAGTTTGTGGGCAAACGTCCCATCAATTCATTAGAGCTATATTTAAATTTATGCATTTAATTTATTTGTGTACAGGTTTCTAGTAAGAATAATTCGTGATAGTTTCTTTAACTTAAATCCCCTCCTATGGCTTCAATGTCAATAGAAACATTATGTCTTTATGTCCTTTATGTAACATTTCATGCATTTTAAATAAGTGGGTGGAAATGGTTTTTTACTTATGCAACCATGGAAATTTAAGAATGTTTCCCAGGCTTTTACCGGGAAACGGAGAGAAAGTAGAGTTGAATAAATGATACACGTATTCTAAGTTATATTAATGTACATTTGATGAATATTTTTGAAAAATCTATTTAATTCTAGTGAGAAAAGTTAAACTAGTTAAAGTTGAGCCGATGCAAAAGCTTAATATAAATAAAAAAATATTTGTTCCTGTCATCATTATGACCAAAAGGAAATATTTATACTGACCCACTAGATAAGAATAATATATATATATATATATATATATATATATATATATTATATATATATATATATATATATATATATATATATATAATATATATATATATATATATATATATATATATATATATATATATATATATATATATATATATATATATGGTAATAGTTTAGCCGAGGTGAATAAACTTTACGTAACTATTGTATTAAAACTATAAACTTTTAATTTACAGAAATGGTATCAAAAAATTCTTTGAAGTTTTTTTTACCGATTAGCGTATAATTTAAATTTATATTTTCAATAAAAATATGAAAAAAAACGCTAGGAAAAACGTAACTTTTTGCCTTTTTTTCGTTCGTGTAGGGATGAAGAATGACGGTCGAAATGCGTTTCAACCAATCGATACATCGATATTTATTAATTATCGATATTATAATTGTTTTATCGATTATCAATTAATTTATTTAAAGCCGTGTTCGTT
>JABUQX010033438.1:17500-20000 GCA_015478945.1 Trachelipus rathkii
TCAAGAAGCCTTTTAAAACAAAAAACAAGTCTTGACAGTTTTCTTTTACCTTGAGAAGGCTTACAATTCCACATGGAAATTGGGGGTCCTCCAAAAGCCTCATTCCTTTGGCCTGCAAGGTCAGCTTCCCCTTTTCTTTAGAACCTGATGACCAACAGATCCTTTATCCTTTCAGGTACAATGCAACTCTGTACTCTCTAGAGTATTTCGCATGGAAGAAGGGGTGCTGCAGGATAGTGCCCACAGTGTGATCCTCTTCGCACTGGGATTCAATGATGTGTAGTCCAATATCTCCTCCCCAGTCTGATGCTCCTTTTATGTGGATGACCTGACAATATACATCTCTGGAGCCAGGCTCTCATTCATGGTGTGCCATTTGCAACTGACTATTGATAAACTGTCCACTTGGTGTGAAGCAAGTTTTGTTCTCCATGCAAAAAAAACTAAGGTTCTTTTTTTCCACCAGATAAAACAACAGGGTGGTGGGGAAGAGCCTCCCCCATTGTTGGTTCTTTACGGTTCCCCTGTTACATTCGAACCGCCAGTTAGGTTTTTGGGCATGATTTTTGATGTGCGATTGCCATATCTTCCACATACCCAGCAACTGAAAACAAAACCAGCTGCCACTGACCACTGGATCATCTTCATCACCCCACTTTTACCACCTGGTGCGCTAGCAGAGGGATTCAGCTCAGGCTTTATATTGCCTTGGTGAAATCAAGGTTGGACTACGGATGTGCCATAGCTATATGCCAAGACTTCTCATTCTTACTTTTCTTACTTATGCCTCCCAGACCCCATCCAAAATGAGGGTCTCCATAATGCGACAGGCTTTCCATTCTTCACCTAATTAGAGCCTGGAAGTGAAGGCTGGTGTTATGCTTCTGTCTGAGATGGGAACACCTCATATGTTCCTATACATCCGACTATGAACTCCTACACCCTCACTTCTGATTTCTGTCTTTGATATGGTGGCATTTCGCCCGCCATTTCAGTGGTGGCAGATGTATTTGAATACTTTCGGATTCCACTTCGAGCTATTTTGCCTTACTCCCTTGATCATTACACTGATCCATGGTTACATCCCCCCCCCCCCAGGTATGTACAAAGATGTGGTCATTGTCTAAGTCTGATCACCCTTCCCTCCTCAATGGCGCCTTCTCCTCCCACCAGTCGAGTTACGCAGCCTCGATGGCTGTCTTTACTGATGGCTCCAATACTAATGATGGTGTGGGAGCATCGGCTGTATTTCCTGACTGCACTCTGCCTTCCTGCTCCTCTGTCTTTATGGTAGAGCTGGTGGCACTACTTCTTGCCATTTCTAGGGTTCTGATTCTTAGTTGACTTCTCGCAATTCAACAAAGGTCCTTTAGGTATCCCTTGGTTTCCACCATACAACATTTCTTGTGAATACACTGTCGCGAATTTGGCACAGCACAACCTCACAGCTGCCGCGGATGACGAGACGGAGGTTTTCTAGGCCTCCCGTTAATCGGTTGGTGAAGCTCCGAATGAAATACACTTGCCACCCGATACAGCAATGCTGGGTTCGTTCCAATATTGTATCGGATTACCCCTACAAACAGTGTCCCTCCCAGGTTACTCCTATCCTCTTCACAAAACGCTTGGAACGGTTCAGTAGTTATTCTTTCCTTAAGCAAGCACTCAAAGTCACGATCTTGTGACACTGGCCACCGCGGAAAGTATGCGGGGACTGAGTAAGCAAAGCACTAGAAACGTGCAAATGAATTAATGGAAGCAGGCAATTGCAGGGAGGAATAAAAACAATTGGCTCTCAAGCATGGGAATAGCTGCCACCTATGAAAGAGAAAGAAGAACATTCATTAACCATATCATATCATTTGGATCCACTTGCAAAAGACATTCACTCATTTCGCTTCTTACCCAGAGAGATAGCAACAGGGCTTCCAACATGCCAAAACTTCGCCATCCAACCTTTCATACCGCTTGACAGCTCACTCTCTCCTCTTTGTGTTTATAATATTCCTAAGGTCTCAATTCTCTCTTTTAACTTTATTTTTCAATTGAGGCCCTCTGAAAACGTGGGCAAAAAAACAAGGGACATTAGGCTGAGATAATAAAGAAACCATGATAACAATAATGCAAACAATAATAACAAAAATAATAATAATAATAATAATAATAATAATAACACTCAAGATTTGCAATTCCCTACAACACTATGCCCGTCGGAAGGTTTTGCGTTTCTGTTGGGTTCTCTCGCACGAGGTGTTGCAGGTAAGGAGCGCGCTTATGCAGCAGCAGTTCAGGCAGCGGCCTTCCGTAAATCTTGCAATGCTAACCTCCCTCGAGACCTTCTTATGGGACTTCTTCCCCAACCGGTTACTATGCCCCCATCAAAAGTGGCTTCCTTTCCTGCTGGCAACAAGCCTGTTGGAGTGAGGATCTGCCGGGTGCTAAACTCCGCTTAGTGAATCCTTTCATAAATAGTTGGTCTCCTGATTCGCCTGTGGCGACA
>JABUQX010033439.1:0-22818 GCA_015478945.1 Trachelipus rathkii
GGAGAGAGATTAAAACCGTTTTTCATTAGTGGTATCGTATGCATGTATAAGTTAGGCAACTACTTTGCATCATATACATCAGAACATAATACGTATTATTGCGTACAGCATGTCTGTAATTTTTTTGATATACACACAACGTTTGTTTAAAAGGAACAATATTACCTTCCTGCGTCGGGTTAGCAGCAGCACACCACCACCACAAAATATTAAAAAAAAAGGGAAAATAATAACCGCCAAAATTAATATATATATTATATAATATATATTAATTATCTATATATATTATATATATATATATATTATTATATATATATATATAGTATATATATATAGTATATATATATATATATATATAATATATATATATAATATATATATATATATATTGTATACTTACCAACTGAACCATCTTGTAATTGCTTTCAAATGGTTTTCAAAAAAAATACAGATTGCAAACTATTACAATTTTATCTTTATAATTTACTTATTATATTAGCACCAGATTAATTAAAAAAACTGAACCTAAATATATATATATATATATATATATATATATATATATATATATATATATATATATATATATATATATATAATATATATATATATATACTGATAACAAGTTTATGGGAACCTTGTGATAATAATAGTAGTATTGATAATACTGTACAATTAAAAAAAATATTATAATTTTTTTGACGAATTATTAAACTAACACCGCCAAAGTAACGTTCGTAAAACGACTTCTGAACTGGTGATGGTGTGTTACGAGTCTTCTGACAACGAACGTTCTTAAACAGTTCAAATTTTAGTGCCAACTATACGTGCGATAAAAAAAAAAAGTATAGTATTTTTATTAAAGTTATTTGAATGATGTTAAAAACAATACACGCTTTTACATGTAAATAAATTTTATATTTTGTGTTATTTAAGATTTTTGCAACAGTAGTCCTGAATAAAATATTAGCTTATTAATATAACACAAAGCAATATTTGGTACCAGCGTATCAAATATGACAACCTTAGTCATCATAGACTCTTTGTTGACTCCACTGGGCGCGAGGACTCGCGGCGAAAAGACCTTTACGAGAGCGATTCAATTTTCTTCTCTCTCTCTCTCTTCTCAATTGCGATACACCCTCTTCTTCTTCGCAAGACAAAAAGGAAAAAAATATTTCTTTTTTTGTCTTTTGAAGATTGTGGGTGAGTGGGCGACTCTAAATACACGCGAGAAGGAAAGAAGAAAAAAAAAAAACTTGGACAGTGAGTGAGTCAACCTTGGGTGAAAAAAGGACTCAACCTCGACATCTTATTCGAAAAAAAGGATGATTCATTTTTTAACGATCGCTAAAGTTTTCTTATTTCTTTTTTTCAAATTTAGCGGTTTTATATATATATATATATATATATATATATATATATATATATATATAAAAGCGTAAAATATATTCGAACATGTTTATATACACTATATATATCTATATATATATAAATATATATATATATATATATTAAATAAAAAATATTAAAATTAATATATATATATATATATATATAATATATATATATATATATTTATGGACAAACTAAAGAAATTACCCGCATGATATCTCGAAACTAAGATAGGGTACAGAAAACTGATAACATTATATGGAATCAGCGTATGAAATCTGTATGGAAAATGCAAAAAAATTTTTTTTTTTTTTATTTTATTTTTATATCTCCAAAACATACGATATGGTAGAAAGAAAACTAATAACACATTGAAATTCAGCGGTTTAAAATTCTTTTAGGGGAGCTCGAGCCGACGGTGGGAACAGAGGGGGGGACGTTTTCCATACCCCGTAGGGAGGGCGGAGGAATACGCGACACCCAGTATACCAAAGTAGCGGTCGGTTTCGCGGAGACCTCCCGAGGTGGGGAAATATCCTACCCGTCGTCCCCCAGGAGGCAGAGAGACACCCGACTCTTTGCGGTTTACCCTGGGGTATTCTTTTAGTTAAAAAAACAAAAAATCTTTTTTTAATAATATTTCATACGCTGATTCTAAATATGTATTAGTTTTCTATTTGTAAATATTTTTTTTGGAAATTATAAAAAAAAAAAAATAAAAAAAAAGCAAAATTTTTTTTTTTTGCATTTTCCATACCAAATTTCATCCGCTGATTCCATATATGTTATCAGTTTTCTTGTACCTATCTTAGTTTTCGAGATATCATGCGGGTAACTTCTTTAGTTTCACCATATATATTATTATATTTATATTTATAATTATTTTATATATATATATATATATAATATATTATATATATATATTATATATAATATATATATATATATATATATATATATATATAATATATATTATATATTTATATATATATAGTATATATACTATTAAAAGCGTAAAATAATTCGAACATGTTTAAAAAAAGTATAATAATCACTTTAAATTTAAGAAAAATTATTGTAATAATCGGTCTAAAATTACCAAAAAGTGGTCGCTTAGCGTGAAATGGGGTGGGGATGGGGATATAAATTGGGAGAATCATCATTCAGATATTTCTTATAATGATATAAATTAACAAGTTCTAAAATTTATACTTTCATATAAATTTTCAAGTTTTAACTCTCTCTCTCTCTCTCTCCTGTACACGCAAAAAGGAAATACGGATCATGCAGAAATGAGCAAAGTATTAAAGAAGTAGCCAGAAAAAGAAAATCCACACAGGATTTTATTAATTATACGGATTCACACCATCTCTACGGCAACCCTCTGATCCGTGAGAAGTGGAAAAAAATAATAAAATAGGGCATCAAAAAAAGAACATTTAAAATTATGATTTTCTCATTGAAATCGGAGATTGTCCATATAAGGACCTCCATACCAGAATACATAAACATTCTGCATCCGAGAAAATAAAATATTCGTATCTAAACCGGTATACCCCGCCCCTAAAATGTGCGGAGGTTAGACATCCGGTATTGAATTCTGAACGGTGCTCTTAGCTCTTCCTCGGATGTTGAAACGACCGTTATCAGCAACCTCAATTATATATATATATACTAGTATAATATATGTATTATATATTGTTATATATGAGATAAATATA
Source organism: Trachelipus rathkii (assembly GCA_015478945.1). Taxonomy (NCBI): domain Eukaryota; kingdom Metazoa; phylum Arthropoda; class Malacostraca; order Isopoda; family Trachelipodidae; genus Trachelipus; species Trachelipus rathkii. The sequence goes on from JABUQX010033439.1 coordinate 3,117, forward strand.
TTAGTATATATATGACTATATATAATATATTAAAGTATTATTTTATATATATTATATTTATGTATGATACTTGCGTTTATGTTTTACTCGTTTGTATTCATTGATTTAATGATATCGCATATGTAGTATTAGTTTTATTATGAAATATATATATATATATATATATAACATATACTCATACTTATATGTAACGTTTACTTCAGTATTATATATATTATATACTACTATATATACTATTATTATACTATATATATTATATATCATCTATATCTATACCATATATATATATATTATATACTATGATATTATACTAATATAGTGCTGTTCACTTTTTACGACAGTGCTCTCATGTCAGCTCTCAGAAGATCCCCATCCTATTCAAAAACTACAACAGCTACCGGGAACCAGGTAATTATCTATTGCCTGGACTTCCATTGAAGAAACGGAAATATGAACTAAACAAAAAAATTTCATATCTCGAAAACTCACAAAAAGCCTACAGGGAAATGACAATACATTTTTGGAATATCTTTGTAAAGATTTTCGATTAGGCAATATGGTAAAAAAAGAAAATTAAACAAAAATTGGCTACTTCCTATATAATCTTACTATATATAACTCTTCATTTGTAAAGCGTATATCACACGGCACTTTCAAGGGGGCGTCGATCGACGGGGAACACAGGAGGGGACGTTTTCCATACCCCGTAGGCGAGGGGCGGAGGAACCCCGCCGACACAAACCCTCAGTATACCCAGAGAGCGGGGGTTCGGAGCTACCCTCCCGCGAGGGGGGAACTTAGTCCTACCCCGTAGTTCCCCGGAAGGCCGACGACGACCCCGACTCTGCCATTCGGTTCGGCATACCCTCTTGCGGGGATATCTCTTATAGGTTTAAAAACCAAGCAAATTTAATAGACAAGTCTATTTATTTTAACGAGTAACCAATAAACACGGTCTCTAAACCTAACGGCTCCTCTACTCATATCTACTATAATTACTTACCAATAATTTTTCTTTATTTTTTTACTCTTTTTCTCTACATTCACTTCTATCAAAACTTTCTACAGAGGATCACTCCCATACTGCGAACTGTCGATTTCGTCGTCTTTCGCTCGTACGCTACTTCTGTAGGTTTTTGTCTATCAATCATAATAATATCACTAATACTCACCTTATACATATAGTAATTATGTATAATTGTATACTCATATATATTACTTAATCTATACTATATATACCTACCTATATATACTATTTAACTATACTACCTATCATATATCTACTATACTATCATTTATAGTTGTCCCAACTCCTGGGCAGAGCCTAAATTCAAGCCGAGGCGGTGTTACACGTCTCAGAAGCCACCAACTACATGCAAATTACGCCCGATGAGGCACAAGACGCGCTCTTCGAAGAAAGGGAGATTTAAATTCCGCAGGAACACAGAAGATTGGAAGAGAATTCCACAAAAGAGGTGGCAGGAAAGAAGAGAGCACCGCAGCGAACTGGCCTGGAGTTACCGATATCCACACAAAACTCAATGCGCAGACACAGCACCCTTGTGGCTACGCGGGCGGCCGTAAAGGTGGTGGTACCGCGAGTTACAAGTTCCGTCGAGCTCTGCCGCTGCCCGGTACCTATAGAAATGAAAGAGATAAAGCATATCACATCGCGCAGCAAAGATAGAGGGTCAAGCTGAGTGGAAAGTACGGAACAGTTTTATCAGTCTTTTGGCCTTTGACTCACCCTGTCCAAAAGCCGGGTTGAAACCAGAGCCCCCCCCCCAGATATGAGAGCAGTACTCCCATACAAGGGTGGATGAGGCCTGTTAGCTGCGAGTAAACTGAGAAGAAAGAAAAAGTCGCAGTCTAACAGAATTCTCAGTTTCTTTGAGGCGCCTCTAGCAACCGTTGTGAATGTGAGGTTTCCAATACATTTTTTGTTAATGTTAAGGCCAAGGATGGTTTTAATTCGGTCAACAGGAGGACGAGAGAACCGTCGAACGAGATACTAAAGTGAAGGTGTTTTAGACGAGGGAGATTTTAGTAAGCTTGGATTTTTTAAAGAATTAAATTTTCACAAGGTTGAGAACGACCCCACCCGGAATTTCTATCCAGATCTGCGAGAATAGAATCGGAAAGATTAGACGAGAGGCAATTCTAGAGTAAAAGAAAAGGAGCGAATTGAAATGAGTTGAAGAATGAAGGGTCGAGTCATCGGCATAACGAAGTGGATAGAGTTAGATGTGCAGGTGATAAGAAGATCATTAATGAAAAAGTAAGAATAAGTAGCGAGATAAGAAGAACCTGAGGAAACCAAATTGACAGAAAAAGAAGAAGTCGCTCCCTTAACAACAGCCGATATTGAGCGATTTAAGAGAAAACTAGACATAAGCTAAGCCAAAGAAGATAGAGGAAACCCAAGGAAAGGGCGCTTGAAGAGCAGCGATGTCGTGCCCTACCAGGTTAAAAGCTTGGATATGTCAGCTCACCACGCAAGCGCCACCACACAGGGCGGAAAACCATAAATGTAATATATACTATTATATATATATTATATATATATTATATATATAATTATATTATATTTATATATAATATATATATAATATATATATATATATATATATATATATTATATTATATTACATTCTTCGCACTAAATTGGACCAGCATTGCAGCAATGTATTCCTTTTTCCCGGTAGCTGTTGTCGTTTTTGAGATATGGATTGTGGTCTTCTCTAGAGGCTGAACCATAATATATATATATATATATATATATATAGTGTATAATTTATATTACATTATTATGTATGTATTATTATATATTATTATATATATATATATATATATATAATGTAGCTATATATCCTCACCCCTTATTAGTTGTATGCGATATGGGTATATATAATGATATATAGTGGCTTTATACTGCTCTCGAAATAGATGTAGCTTTTAGTCGCGTAACATCGATAATAATTATGTATTTGTTTATAGATGATTTGTCTCGTTTCCCTCCTCGTCCACAAACTCATCTTATAGCAGCCTTTCCTTTGTTATTTTCTCTCTAAAATTGGATTCGGTGCTTATAAGTGCTTCCAAAAGGCAGATATCTCTAATACATAAAGTCTCTGTTTTGAAGCATGAATAATTATATTATTCTATTACCTTCCTCTCAGGATTACTATAATAGGATTGTGGAAGAAAATTATTTCCCTTTGCTTTCTTCAAATCGTTCCATGAATTTTTAGTATAATTAATCTCTTGCTTGGAACTTGTCTTTTTTTTTGTTTTTTGTTTTTTTTTTACTTTTTCTATTTACCTAAGAACAATTTTGTTTCTAGACCTACTTATCTCTCTTTTGAGAAAATTCTAATAAAGACAACAAAAATTAGGGTTCCCCGTCACTTTTCAACGCCCAATTTACATGACGTAGAGGGATATAATTGTTCCCATTGGCTTAATGGCTAAAGATCGTATTTTCATATCATTTGGGCATCCCGTTCACGGTGGATCTTTTAAGATTAGTGAATATGATTGGTGGCAAATTATGAGTTTACTTGCTGTGAAGTTGTGACATTTCTAATCGTTCCAAAAAAAAAAATACGTAAACGCATCTTACTGTACTGACAGGAGTTGGATTGAGCGAAGGTAAGCTATTATAGAGATGTGATTGTTGTTATGGTGCATCATAATGTAACTTATTTTAACGTGTAGTGTTTCCATACTTATTTTTAAAGAAAAATAAAAACTATTTGATTTTTAATTCTATTAATTAAAAATAAAATAGATTCTATTACAAGGAATACTTTTAATATTTTCTATAATATTGTTTTCGACTATTATTATTTCATTAACCTATATTACCATTCACATATTTTTTTCCCTTAAGAGTCAATAACTTTGAGGAATTATCTAATAAACTTAATTCATAAAGGCAGTAATGTAATTATTTCTTCACTCGTTATTATTATTATTATTATTATTATTATTATTATTATTATTATTATTATTATTATTATTATTATTTTATTATTATTATTATTATTTATTATTGTTGTGACTGAGGGTATGTCATTTTCCTCATTGCTTGTATTATTATTATTAGCTAGTAGTATCAATTTGTAACCTTATTGAAATTCGGTATAGTCTTCTTTCAACTAAGCAGGACAAATTTATGATTTCTCACTATAGTCTATAGGTATCCTGTAAGAGTTCACTATTAATTTTATCATTTTATTTTATTACTCTCATTACTAACATTTTTCATTATTATTATAATTTTTTTTGATAATGTTAATCACTAATATCGGAGCATGACTCTCTCTCTCTCTCTCTCTCTCTCTCCCTCTCTCTCATATACGACGATTAACTAACTATACTTATGATATATATAGTATAGTATACAGATACTACAACTGTGTACACTTTTACATATTATATATTATATAATATATATAATAATATATATATATAATATATTATATTATAGCCTATATTATAGTATATATATATATTATATATTATTATATATATTATATATAATATATATATATATATATAATATATATATATATAGCTTATATATATATATAATATATATATATATATATATATATATATAGTATATATATATATATATATATATATATATATTATATAGTAGTAATATATATAATTGGTCCCTGTATCGGAAGGCTACGTGAACAAAATGGTCAAAGTCAATGACTCTGACAAGTGGTCTCTAATATCCCTCTCTAATAATGGGGGGAGAAATTTAGAACTGAAATTTGTGGATACAATGAAACGGCGTGGTTAAGTTTTATTAGGTGAAGAGTATTCAGGAGGAAAAAAAAAATCATCATAATAATAATTATTCTATAATAATAATTTTTCATTAATATATTAATTTTTATTAGGGCTAATACAAAATTTGAATCAAAGTTTAAAGTTCTTTCAACTTGCAAAATTATAAACTAAGAACCAATGCTATCGAATACTACACGCAAATATATTATATATATTATATAATATATATATATATATATATATATATATATATATATACTATATATATATAATATATAATATCTTATATATATATATAATAGTAAATATATATATATATATATATATATATATACTATCCGCGGGTGTTCTAAGACTTAACCGTGGATATTATAGGAACCATTTATAAAGTTGTTTTTTGTTTACATGATAATCTTAAATTGACAAAACTATCTAAAATAAATATTAAAATCAAAATCTTAATAAATAGATAAATCATTACCTATAGATTACACAATAAGGTCTCTCTCTCTCATCTCTAGCTCTCTCTCTCTCTAAATATACAAGATGCCTGACTTTTTAGCATACAGATAATCCGTATTACCTGTTTCAAGGAGCTTTCACATTTAATATTTTCGTGACAATTATAATTAGGCGGGGTTAAACACGTATGATACGAGTGAGAGTGTCTATTATTTAAGGTAAAAATATGTAATAGATTAGTGGCTCCAGTAAGATTAGGGTTGATAAAATAACTATTATATATATAGTGTGTTACATAGGTATTACTGTATGTGAGCGTGATATATATATATATAAATAGTTGAATAAGGTTATATATATAACGTAAGCAGGTATAGTTGAGTATACAGTGTATCATGACGCTGATTATTATTTATTATTGCGGTATAATATAAGTAGTATATATTATATTACCGCTGCAAGCAAGTCGTGATATAATCTAAAGAATAAATGGAAAACAAGAATGTGTAATATAAGTACCTCACATTCATATGTCTATATAGGACTACAAAAGAAATTGGCGCTATATAATTAGATATGATACATTGGCTAAATATTAGACATGTGTGTGAGGTCATGCGGATGATCAAGTAATGAAATGTTATTTTCGAAGGATAGTGAATGGCAAGCAAGCTAAAATCACCATCCAAAATTTTTTAAAAGACAGACAGTTTTTTGGTTTGTTAAGATGAAACTTTAAAGCGGCAAAATTTGTTTTGAAAATATTTATGGCACATCAAGAATTGAAGGAGGGTAAAAAGAATTTTTATTATTTTTTTGTGTTTGACTCATGAGATGAAGCAAGCTTGCACTCGAGAAAGTATAAGCATTTCAAGGAGATAGAATCTATTACGTGGACTTGAATTGAAATGTGTCAAAGAGTGGTTGGAAACAATATAGATGTGGTGTGATAGGGATTGAAGCAAGAGGCAAATGAAAGTAACTGCAACAGGGAATGTAAAAGATGTGGGTGATCTGATGTCATCGATATTGATTGGTCTCAATTCGAGTCTTTTGATAATAGTGAGATTAGATTATATGGCAGAGCGTGGATCATATTGAACGCTGACTGGAGGGGGATAAATAATGAAGCTGAAATCAAAATTATTTTAATAACAATTAGATAGAAGTGCTCTGATGTAGAAAGTGTTGTCGGCTAGTTCCTAGCGCGATGCGATTTTGACGAGAAAACCTTCGGTGTTTTGTTGAACTGTGAAAGTTGAATGAAAATCTTTAAGTGAAAAATTTAAAATAAATAAAGCAAACACAAAAGAGAAACAGATGCCCTGGGATTAACATTAGAATACTAAAAAATTTTGTTAAACAATTCGACAGTTTAGTTATCTGGGAAATTTGATTAATTAATTTATATTGAGTTAAAAGTAACGCCAAAGAAGTAGTTTCATTAAAATAACGAATTGTGGTCCATATCACAACCTCAGTAAAGAATACAGAAAGAAATAATTGCATTCAAATGTGTAATGCAATTTATGGCTGTGTTAAAGATTTAGACGAGGTGGATTGTTTGAACGAATTTTATTAAACACAGAGCAGGGATGGAATGCTAGGATACGGGATGATGAAGATCGCTCAGTGCTTATAGGAGATCGATTCCCGCGAAGCTGCTCTTGGAGGGTCTATTTCATCAGTAGAGACCGAAAGAGTTACAAATAGGGGGAAAACTCAAGAGAATGAACATTTCAAGTAAATAATAAACGGATAAAACTCACTCAGTGGTGCTAATTATTTGTGTGTGTGGGTCGTGTGTGTGTTGTGTGTGTGTGTGTGTGTGTTGTGTGTGTGTGTGTGGGGTTATTATGAAAGAACAAAAATAAAATGAATAATCTCAATGAACAATATATCTGAGAGGGCGACTAATGAGGAGACTAGGATGACTTACATGTCTGGTAGATAAAAGAATTTTTGTTGTAAGGGCATAAAGTAAAAATATTTGAGAAGGACTTGTAAAGAGAAAAGTGTTTCATGATTGTTAACGTTGTGCGGATACGTAATAAATAAATAATAATAAAATAATATAATAATAATAATAATAAATTAATAATAAAATAATAATAATAATACATAATAATAATAATAATTTAATAAATAATAATAATAATAATATATAATATAATCAATAATAGTAATGTTAAAAGTATATTCATATAATAGTAATACTGAAGGTGATGGAGTTGAGGCGAGCCAGTGTAGTGAATACCATTAGTATATTGGGTGTAATTTAGTGATAATAGGTTACATATATGGTAAAGTGGTGATATATAGATTGTAATATGATAGTGAGTAGATGAGTTACTATGAGGGATGCATATAACTGTCATCTGATAAGATGTGTGGCAGAGTAGATGTCTATATATAATTAGATATATAGTATAATATTGGTACAGGTAGTGTTGAGTGTATCTTAGGAGGTGAAGTGTGTGTGGTGGTGTGTAATGTGCTAGCGCTTCGAGGTTGGCGTGGAGATATGGACGGTGGATGGGAGTAGAGCGGGTTGATAGAGATGAACATTAACACGATTGATTGTGTGAAAGGGATGAGATATATGCTCTATATTGCACTCATAGGTTGCATGTATGTTTGGAGTGAGCGGGGCGCTTGTATCGATGATAGAGTTATTAGTTTATAGTATTGAGTATGATAGTATACAGATGAATTACTTGTATGCGACAGGTATCAGTGTATGTAGAGCGGAGTAGGGACTATTGGGTGTTCTATAGTAGAATTAGTATTCGTCTGAATTAGGTTATTATAGCTTATATTACGTATGACTATATACATATTGTATAGATTAGGGATTATAATCGAGTGTCAGCGGTACGATTAGGTGTATGTTAGGCGGGTTTGGTGCGTAAGTTTGCCGGTTATGACGTCATGTTTTTGCTGTCTAATTATATGATATATATATTATTATATATATATTTATACAGTGCAGTATATCTTAGTAGGGATACTATTAATGATGTGGCGGAGATAGGGTATGTGAGAGTGAGGCGGAGGATAACGGTATAAGATTAGGTAGTATATTATACTGTATTACGTGATACTGTATATCGTATAGTGAGGTATGTGCTGAGCAAAGGATTTATATAATAGGCTGTGGATGGGTGAAGGCGACTGGGTAATGGTATATAGATTTGATGCAGGATGAGTATCAGATGTGAAGTGTTGTAGTTATGAGTGGATATAGATAACTATAGGAGTGACCTATTGTGAGTAGATAGTAGTAAGTTCGCGGTATGTATTACGTATCCATTATATATATATGAAGATATGTTGAGATAGTAAGTGGGATATGGAGAGTTGTCACTGTGATGTTGAAATTATAGTTCTTATAAGTAACATCATATACTAACTATAACTATATAATAATATATACTATATATATTCGAAAGCTCACCAACCGAGAAAAGATCTTGCCGTAAATGCTGAAATTCCCGGATTGTGTCTTTAGGTCAAGGATTATATCGAGGAGGTGTTCAAAACTCTCACTACCGATTCGAATACCTCTCGAAGATGAACTCTACCAGAATCGCATCGGTTAATCCTAGAAACATCGGCGCGCAGATTGTCTCCGTCTTGAAGCAAGAATCCATAAGCAGAGGAAGCCTTACGCAGAAGGAATGCCGGCAAAGTCTTGTAGAATTCTCTCTTATTCAGAGAGGGGGAAAATTGACTCGTATTCACGTAGTTTCGAAAAGCTTCCTGACGAATTCTTTTAAATAGACGGATTGAACTGACATTTCGCTGTAGGATACCTTTAATATATAACGCGTAGGCTCAGAGGATGGCATTGGCGACCCCCAAACTACAAGATCCTGCGGTTGACTTATCGATGCGTAGAAAGAAAAAAGCGGGGGTATCAAATATTTTCATAACCCTCTGGCTCACTAGGCTACATTGATACTGTATTACTCCTACGTAGTACTACTACTAGTATAATCAATAAAACACAGAGCCGAACCCCCACACGTTAATTTTCCAATGAAAAAATACTTAATTAATAAGTTATTTAACATAACCTATCATAACTATCACAATACACTATTCAAAAAAAAAATAAAAAAATAAACTTTTAGATAAAAATAAAAAAATATATATTTAAATTCAATAAAATAATACTTTCTCTTAACTGCCTTTTGACAATAAAAAACCTTGACCTTTTCCAAACACAAATAAAAAAAACTTAAACAGAGACAAAATATATGCGGAGTGTTTCACCCAGATACAGGCACAATGCTCGGCAGTGCATCAGACAGGCAAAGTTCTTAAGTTCAGGCATTCCCTACAAATAAAAATATATTTATAAATAAAAAATAAAATAAACTGCAAATCGTCCATCTATATATCTACTACAACGACAACCCTTGATGATAACAATCATTCTATGCTTATTGGAACTGTAAAATATGGCTAATACATTACAACGTGTAGTAGTTAGTAGTAGTAGTAGTAGTAGTAGTAGTAATAATAATAATAATAATAATATTAATAATAATAAATAATACGAAATTATTATATATATATATATATATATATATTATATATATATATATAGTATATATATACTATATATATATATATATATATATATATATATATTATATTATATATAGTAATATATATATTATATAATATATAATATATATATATATATATTATATTATATTATATATATAATATATATATATATATATATATATATATATATATATATATATATTATATTATTATATAATATATACGTATATTATATATATTATATATATATATACACACTCGTGAATGGTGGCTGGTGGAGGTTCTACAATGCCGACTTGAATTTCGATATATAAATGGATTTTGATTATAAATAATTCTCTTAGAGTTAGATATTAGTGACAGAAAATGGCGTGTTTTTTAATATTTATTGAAATAAATGACTTGTGTTATTCTTTTAGAATATACTTTTTTTATTTGTTAGAGGTGTTTGATCGGACTTCGCACATAAATTCCGGTTTATATTTTTTTTTACCTTTTCTTAAAATACCTCTTAAAATCTACCGTTCGCATTACATGGCGTAAAAATTTCTTCTAATTTTCAATGAAGATAAATGAAATTTTTTTTTATACTATTTTTACAACCACCATTATCCCTCTCATTATAACATGCAATTTAAAACCTTATAAGTGAAGATAGTTGCTGACTTAGTTACAATGTTGATACGAACTAAAAAAATAAGCACTAGATCGAATAAAAAAGAACGGCAGTCAACTTGAAATCTTGCAATTCAGGAAGTAACTGCAAAAATTATTTTTATTATTTATATTATTTATTTTAGAATACAGTTCAAAACAATGGCCCATTTAAAGAAATATAAAATAAAAAGATCAATATATATTAACTATTTAATACTAGAAACATTTACATACATAGAACACTTAAAAAAAAAAAAAAAAAAAAAAAAAAAAAATAAAAAAGATTGCAAGTGAAATACTAGCTGTCACATGATCACATCCAAGGCAAATATTCAAAACATTAACTACCGTATCTATTCTAAATACTGAAAAAGTATTTTCAATTTCATGACAAAAAGCTTTTTTTTTTTTTTGTCTTTAATGGACCCTCTAGTTCTATCATGGTCTTGTTTGAAGAACTTAAACTAACTCTTCTCGGTAGAGTGAGAAAATAAAAAAAAATTATAACATTGAATCATATCTCACATTAAGATTTATATCTCCATCTAAAGCATGCTCCTTTCCTACATTCTTATTTCATAACTCTTACTTGCAAAACCACAAGTTTTTCTTGCAGCTCAACATTGTGCTCCTTCAGACATTTCAATGTACTTTTAGAAAAGAAAAACTCCAAACTTCTACAGTATTTAATTAACGGTCTACAACAACTATTATAGGGTTTGTTCATTACTCCCTTTACTCCTGTAAGCAAGATTACAGTTTATTATTTCTATATAAATTTGTTCAATTTCTAGATTCCAAATAATTTCAAAATGCTTTTAATCCCACATACCACATCCAAATCATTTTCTTTGTCAGAAGATTCTAAGTCATTTCCTATTTGTCCCATTTTTTTTTTAAATAATTCATTTGCTAATAATATGAAGCAGCCTACCTTACATTTTTGCTTGAAATTAGTTTGCATTTAGATGCCCAACCAAGAGGATTTCCCAAGTCATGCTGAACTTTAATGCAATCCTCAAGATTCCAAACAGAAGTAGCCAATTTAGTATCATCAGCAAACTTAAAAAACCTACGTTTTATTCCCTCCTTCAAATCGTTTATATAGAATAGGAAAAGAAGTATGCCCAGCACAGAATCATGAGAAACAAAAATTTTTATCAGCTCCCATAGTAGTTTATGATAATAAGCTCTGCACCACTATAAGTTCTCTTACTCAAGTCAATGTACCAATATTCAATCCAGGTAGGAACCACTCGACCTATATACCATATTGTTATTACTTTTGCATCAGTCTAAAATGAGGTACTTTATTAAATACTTTGTTGAAATCTAAATAAACAATATCAACTGTCTCTCTTTGGTCAGCACAATCAGTAATTATATATATATATATTATATATATAATAGTATATATATATTATAATATCTAAGTATTATATATATATTATAATTATATATATATAGTATATATAATATTATATATATATATATAATATATATATATATAATAGATATATATATAATATAATATAATTATATATATTTATATTATATTTGGTAGCCCCAATCTCCTCCTAACGTAGAATAGGCGATCCCGAATATACCACCACCACAGCAGGCTGGAAACAGAGATCCGTCAGAAAGATGCAATCGAAGGTTGTGTCGATGTTCGCTAAATTCAAGCTGCTTAGTAAGAGATGTCGTACGTCATTTTTACGAAGGGACATCTTTGATAGTGGGGGGAAGGTCATTATTAACTCTTAATTTTCTATTCTTGAAGGAAGGAGGGATGGGCTTCAGAGCGGAGACTGGGCAAAAATTACACTGATTTGACGGTCCAAAGTTTGTCTTTAATAAGAGGAACTTTCGGGTGTATTTTATTGGGGTAAGGTTTTACTTTGGGTATGAGTGTTTGATAATGGGAGTGTCTGAGGCGGGGGGAAGGGAAGCGCCCTTTATTCAAATATAACTATAATGTATAGAATAGGTAATCTCGAAATATGCTGTGTGATTTCTTTTTTTCCTTTTGCGCAGGATTGTTGTAGCATGTCTGATGCAGGAGGAGGGGCGATCTGTTGAGCGATTTCGTAAAACTGACAGCTGATCATGTCCAAGATCAGCTTTCCATAGGAAAATCTTTGTTCGGTAGTAAGTGGTGAATGGGTATGAGAAACTAGCTACTTGTTATACTATTGAATGATTAATTAAATTCTTCCATTTTTGAAAATAATTGACTGTGATATTATGATACCCAGGCTGGCGATGAGTAGTTATGGAAGGACGAAGGTATGTCTCTATATTATTGTAAAGGTCTCTAATGTTGGCCAAATTTGTTCCAACTTAATGTTTTCTATCGCGTTTAATTTATGCGTGGTCTAGGATAGTGATATTTGGTTTAATTGAGGGAATGTCATATTCAATCGAAATGTTTATGAAGTGTGAAGTCTATGTTTACTAAGTATATATAATATATATATATATATATATATATATATATATATATATATTATATATATATATTATATATATATATATATATTTATACATAGAATAATATAATATATCAATGTCTTTTAATTTAACAATATATATATATATATATATATATTATATATATTAACCAAAAGTAATTTGATCAAATATAGTAGTAAATCAGAAATCTTAAAATGTACCCATTAACCCCCTTACTAGATATACATATATACCATCAATATATATATAATAGTATTCTAATTTAGTATTTATATGATAATATATATATATCAGCCCTAGTATTAACCGTAATAAATTTCAGAAACAATGGAGCAAATAAAACCCATATAATACAAAAAAGTGAATTGGGATGCGTTCCTTGGGTCCGAAATTCAATAATATTTTTCTTCCAAGTTATGGATTATAAATATGCGCTATTTCTTTGCAATTTTGTCCCTGGAAATAAAGATTTCCTCTAAGAAGACATTGCAATTGTTTTTTTTTATAGCGTTTTGATGTTTTTATTAATTGAAGTGTTTCCCAGTGTTATTATTAGTGGAAAAGTTCCTTCGTAACCAAAGCATGCCAACTTTGCTTTTAAATCGTTACGAAACCTGACTTTGTAACTTGCAGCAACTAAAACTTAAGAAATTGTTTAGTAATTATTTTATTAATATATCACGGAAAATGTTAAAAGACTTCATTCATAATACAGCGTTAAAACAATTGCAAATAATCCAAAAATAATACCGTGTTGAACAGCGAGCTGCAGTGTGGTCGCACCACCATGGGACGAAAATATGAAAAACTGTTCGCTTTCACGATTTTCTTTCACACATTGTGCAAAAAACATTTTTTAGTTTTGATACTTCTATTTTAAATATTTTGGGCTGATACCGACCGGCCGACATGTGTAAAATCGCGCAAACAATTGAGAACCAGTTCATATATATAATATATATATATAATATTATATTATATATATTATATATATTAATATAATATAATATATATAAATAAAATATATATATATACATATTATATATATGAGTATATAAATAATAATATATTCATAATATATATAATATATGAATTCAATTTTAATTGAAAATGAGAATAAGTATAATTAAAAAATCGTATGAAAAAACGGAGACCTACAAACAATATTTTTTAAATCACCCAAAATTTCCTTTTATATACATTTCTCGTATGGAGGAAATGAATCAATTTTAAAAAAAAATGCAGTTTCAGATTTTCATGACACTTACAGGAAGAAATGTTTAAAATGAATTGAAAAGAAGTTAAATCTCTCCCTCCGAAGAAATGAATGAGTTGAAAAACGGTATGAACTATTAAAATTTCATATTTACGTGTAAAACTATTCTTACTGCCCCATGCTTCCTTTTTTAAACCTTTTATTTTTTATATAACCTTATCACTGTGTTGAAAGGAAAAATTTAAATACTTTTACACCGTCACTCAGAGAAAAGTGTGTCAAATGCATTGTCTCTGTGGTTCCGATAATACTTTTTTAAAAGATGTATTTTTCTTAAAAACTTTTCTAATTTCTAGGCATTTCTGATATAATAAAAACATTACCACGGAATTTGCATGTTTGTATTTTTTTTTGAGGGGGGGAGGGTGAGATCTCCGGCGGTTTTATTGCGATTTTCCTCAATTTCGACATATTTCTCACATTTTCAGTTTCATGAAATCGGAGAACGCCGAGCTAGGATTAATAACGTTTTTATTACTACTCACTATAACCTAACTATACTACCTATCCCTCCTCACCTATATGACATATATAATATTATACTATATAAATATATATATATTATATGATAATAAATTAATAATATATATTAGGAGTAGGAGGATAGTGATAGGTAGGTAGAATATTATAATAATATTATTATATAATATATATATAATGAGCAATAGAACTTTATAGTCCTTCAAAGATAAAACAAAAATAAAATTTATATCAGTGTTATACTTAGCAATGAAAAACTCGCCGAAATCGCATGGTTGTTGTGTGGTGTGTGTGTGTTGGTGTGGGTTGTGTGTGTGTGTGTGTGGTAATAAAAAGTTGAAGTTCGCTGTCGATCAATCTCCTTTTCCTGCTTTCTACGAATTAAGATTTCTAATTTATCAATTTTATATATATATATATATATCATATATTATATTATGATGTAGCCAAATTATAGTATCGGCCATTTTTGATGTTATCGGTATCGGTCAAATATGTTAGCTAGTAATCGGTTATCAAGTAAAATTTTGCCGATACCGGAAACATTATGTCCGTCTTAAATAGGTTCGCGCTATATTATATATATTTATATATATATATAATATATAAATATATATAGAATAAATATATATATATATATATAGCTAATAGTATATATATATATATACTATATAATATACATATATATATATATTATATATATATATTATATATATATTATTAATAATATCTATAATAGATAGATATAATGAAAAACTTCCTTTTAACGTGTTTATCCCCTTTTCAGGGGAACACGGGGGGACTACAGGAAATCGAACTTTAAGACCGCATCCCAAACCAGCGCCTACCAACGTGGTTTGTAAGAATTGTAAATTCTCGCCCCAGCGTAGATAAAAACTCCACTGCTACAGTGAGGTAATTGAACCACGTCCCTTCGTATAGTCAGCGAGTAACCTCCTGCCCATATATAATATATATATATACTATATATATTATACTATATATATATATATATATATATATATTTATATATTATATATAATATCATATATATATATATATAGTATATAATATAATTATATAGTATTATATATATAGTATATAAATTTTTTTATATATATATATATCATTAAAAATTATAGTACTTATCCAATGCTATTATATTTTCGTTCGGTACCACTGTGTTGTGTGCCCATTGTACTATGCGAAAAGTTGCGTCTAAAACTTGAAACAAATTTAATATGGCTTTCAATATAACAAAGGTTTATTTTTATACACAAAATATTTTAAGTATTTACCCGTAGCAAAAATGCAAAATGGAAAACGCCCTAATATTTTTTAAATAAAAAATGTATTTAATTACGTTATTTCGAAAATGGTAAATAAAAATAAAAATTAACTTAAAAAGGAATTTAGAAATTTTGTTTGTATGTTATTGAAAGCCCAATCATAAGTTTCGCTCTTTTAACATCCAATGACTTATAACTCCCTCCTTTTAAACAATGGTTGTATGATAACAGAACAGTTAGAGCCACTTCGTTATCTTTCCTCCCCTACACATAAGAGGTATAGTATCAAAAGACTTTTCAGAGATAAAGAGAAATATCTTTTCTGGACAGCTAACATACCTCATAAGTAACGCAACACACGATGCACAACAATTCCTATCAATACAAATGTGACTGTATAGATCAATTTATTTAAAAACATCGCTACATTTAGTAGTTATCGATGGAGCCTTAAAAAAGATGTAAGCATGATCTATGTTGGCTCAAGAGTTTGCTCTCCAACTGTTTTGAAAAATCATCAAGATGGAAGAATTGCATTATTTCTTTTCATTTTAAAGAATTCGATGTCTGACATGACGTCGGAATTCCTCGTTTCTTTTTCTATTTTGTTGCAACTTCCAACAGCTTGAGAACATTGTACACGTTTTGCTCAATTTTTCTTTCAAACAACCAAATGTTCAGTACGAATAACAAGCATTGTTCAACTATGATGTAAGACTCTAATGTAGTACATAATGGAAGATGAAGGAGAACAAACCTGATGTCGGAAAAATTTTATAGTAATTGCAGATTTCGCAAGATTAAGATTTTTGAAGATAGTTCAATACTCTGATCCATCTCAACCTCCTCTAATGATTCAACTTTCTTTAAAAATTTCTTAAATTTGAAATAAATCCGTTTAAATTATTCCACCCCCACCTAAGTTTTTTCACATTCTGTAATTTGTCCCCATTTTATCTCTTCAAAATATTTCTTATTTTTCTCATATTATAACATAGTTGCCCACATGGTGAACCTAAAATAGCGCCCAGTTCTTTTTAATTAGCCAATAGGTAACCATATAAATGTTGAACAGCAAATAACACCATTACAACCTCTCCTTGCTATTATAATTTTTCAAAGGTTTGAACCCTCTAAACATTATTTCATTGCTTCTGCATCATCAAATTTCCTAAAAGCAAAGTCCTTCATTTTTCCAAGCTTTCGTAGTATTATTGCCTCCTCTAGAGATTCTTTTTTTGAGCCTAACCTCTATTTTTTAACCTTATTCTATTAAACTTACTTTTATTTGCTTTAATTATTATTTTTATAAATTGAAAAATTGACCTCGTTCATATTAAAAAATTTCAGTACAACCTCTGTTACCAGCCATATATATAATATATTATATATATATATATATATATATATATAATATATATAATTATATATATATAATGTATATATATATATATATTATATATATATAATTATAAATATATAGTTCAAAAACTTACTCTTAAACCACATAATACAATTTTCGGTTTCTTCTATTGTTATTCTTGTATATATGTCTATTATATATAAGTATATCTCCTTTGTAACGTAATTACGAATGGAAATGATCACAAGGTCACACTCTCGGTCTAATCAATGAATTAATCCCTGTATTGTTCCCCGAGGAATTCGGGAATGTACTGACATGCTAAATATATATTATTATTATAAGCTTATATAATCATTAATGAATTAGGTAATCTTAATTCTACATTTTCAGTGACCTATTCCATTTCTTCCCCATTATTATATTAATTTTAGTGGTAGATGAATGCATGATTGTTTTTAATTTGTTTATTATATATTATTTTATTTCGATTTATTTTCATTTAATATCTTTGTCTTTTATAATGATAAAAAGCTTGATGACAACAATGGTACAAACATTTCTCTGTCAGCAAATGGTATTTTGCATCCCATGTTACAGAACTCAAATATATAATGGGTTATTATGTATCCTTTCATGTTTTATGACATCTTCACAACTAAAACTCTTCCTCCTTATTTCTTCATTTTCTTGCCTCGCAGAAGGAGTAAAATCTACATTTCGAATTGCAAGACCTAGATAGATGATAAGAACCTATTTTAAAAACCATAATAAGCATAGCCGAACACGGACGCTAAACAACCACAATCAATTTCATTACATAAACACGAGATAAAAAAATATTATCATATTGCATTCATCTGCAATTATTCACGTAGTTGAATAGACTTCAATAGATTGATAGCGCTTCATTTTTTTAAAAATATTTGCACTATCATAATTTAAAATACAGGAGTAACATTATTGACAACAGCTTAGCAAACGGTTACTTACCGATTATCTCTAAAACTCCGTCTGCCCGAAATTAATCTCAGAATTCTGAATTTGCACAATATATATTTATATATAAATATATATATATAAAAATATATATATATATACTATATATGTATAATTTATAATTATATAAACAAACTATAAATATACATATTATACAATTATGTGCATTGTTAAACTTTATATATATATATATATAATATATAACTCAACACAAAAAGATGAATCAAATGTATAATGCGTTTATTACACATATTTAATATATTTTTTTTACTATTTTCACGAAATAAATCTAACAACGTAACACGAGCTCTATATCACAGGGTTTGTTAAAAGCGCGACATGATAACGAGAAAAATTGAGCGACTCTCATTAAAAGTATTGAGAGCGAGATTGATTAGGGGAAGACAAAAAGAACTATTTTCATGTGATAACAAACAGATGCATACATCAATCACCATATTAATAGTAAATAAACTATTAACGACTAATATACAACTTCATTTAAACCTTTATAAAGCGAAAAAATCGCACACTTACATTAGCAACTTATGTGCATACCGCACTGCGTGCAACACACAACTCATAATATAAATAAGAATAATTATAATATATATAATATATATATATAATAATATAATAATATAATATATATATATATTTATATATACTATATATAAAGGGAATATATATATATATATATTATATATATATATATATAAATATATATTATTAATATCAAATTTTCCTAGTTTGAAAAGATACATATGTCATTGAGCGAAAGTTAATTTAAAAACGACCCTCAATTACCTTTCTTCTCTGACTAAGCGTATATCTTACCGTCGATAAAGCGCAGCCGCTTTTATACAATGCCTCCTCCTCTGTTATTAGACGAATGAACGATGTCTATGTTGTCGCCGCGACATAGCTACTACTACTGACCCACCCACGCTACTACAAATTATAAATAATTAATTTGACACAACGAACCCTAAATCTGCCTCGTGGCAAGAAGTCAAAATAACTTAACATTAAATAAAAAAACATAAAGAATGTCGATTATTGCGATTTCCTCTTCCATTGTTACAATGTAAAGTAAATTTTCTTTATATCAATGGAGTCTCATTTTTTCCAGCTCATTATAAAAAAACTACTAATTTTTTTTTATTACTTATCATGAATTAATATACCAAAGTACTTATTTAGTAATTTACAAAGATGTCAATTTTAACTATCCGCGGGATAACGGATGTGAATGCAGATGGTCTATTTTTCACATCCGCGTAGTGTGGGCGAGTTCCTATAATTAAACGGTAT
>JABUQX010033440.1:0-7500 GCA_015478945.1 Trachelipus rathkii
ATATATATAGTTATATATATATATATATATATATATATATATATATATATATAAGTTTGGTATATCAAAAACCTCTTGGTCACAAACTCGGAGGGCTGATAGAGCAAATGATAAGGAACATTTATTGTTAAATAAGCTCTGTTGTATGACGCTTCGTTTCAAAGTTACGGATGATGTTGTTTGACGCGTCGTTACTTCGTAACCGGAGATTTTGGGTATTCTAATGTTATGTATGTGTGCGTGCGTACATCTGTGTACTCCGAGGGTTGATAGAGGTAACAATAAGGATATTTTGTTAAACAACGTATGTGTTTTAACGCGAGGTTGTAAAGCAAACAATGGTAGCTTGTTATGAAATCATTTTATTGGGGAAAATTACAGGAGGTGTTCAAAGTGTCTGCCCTGTACCTGATTACATTCGTTACATCGCCGTGCCATTGCCTGTCGGACTCTACCGAACATGCCCTCACTGTGTCCGATTTGATCAAACGCAGTGAATATTCGCTGAATCAGTTCCTCTCTTGTGTTGACTGGGTTAATGTATACAACACTCTTCACATTCCCCCAAAGAAAATAATCTAGGGGCGTGAGGTCGGGCGATCTTGCAGGCCACGCAACAGGTCCCCCTCTCCCTATCCATTTGTCAGTGTAGACTCTGTTCAGATGCGCCCGTACTTGGTGGCTGAAGTGCGTTGGAGCGCCATCATGTTGGAACCACATGTCTCTGCGGGTCGCAAGGGGTATGTCATCCATGTTCGTGTTCTGGAGTAGTTGCAGGTACGTAGGTCCATCCAAACGGTGTGGAATGATGACAGGTCCCAACAGATAATACCCAAGAATTCCACCCCAGATGTTTACGGTAAATTTCGCCTGGTGAACTCTGATGAACATTGCGTGCGGATTGCCCTCGTCCCATATGTGGCTGTTTCTGCTGTTGAAGTAGCCATCACGTGTGAAGCACGCCTCCGGTAAACAAGACATGTGCAGGAAATACAGGATTATCGATGTTCCGTTGCAGAAACCACCGGGCAAATCGCACACGTGGTGTGAAGTCGTTTGGCCCAAGTCCTTATACTTTCTGCAGGTGGTATGCATGGAGGCCTTTCTCTTGCAAGACCCGAACCACAGACGACTGATTTGAACCCATGGCATGGGCAATGGCGCGTGTGATAGTCGACGGGTCGTTGGCGACTCTCTCAAGCACCTCTTCTTCAAACTCAGGAGTCCTCGTATTACGTGGTCTTCCACCAATGCACCGGGGACGAAGGGTCCCATTATCTCGAAGGCGCTGATGAAGGCGAGCAAACATTGTGTGGTGGGGTGATTTTTGTGTGGAAACCGTTCCCGGTACATGAGGTGCGCTCTTCGTCCATTTCCGTTCGCCGCACCGTAACACATTATCATGTTGGTTAACTCGGGAAGAGTGTAGTGATCCATTCGTAATCGATGCCTACACTGTATACTGAATCAACGATGAATTGGGCAAGGTAAAGGTATTGCCACGTGTTTCCGAAGGACGTTAAGCGTACATACATGTACGCACGCACAAACACATTAAAATTGAGTAACCTAAATCGTCGGTAACCTACATGCGACGCGTCACACAACATAAACTAGTGTACTTTCAATCGTCCGTAACTTTGAAACGAAGCGTCATACAACATAGGTTATTTAACAATAAATGTTCCTTATCGTTTGCTCTATCAGCCCTCCGAGTTTGTCGCAGAGGTTTTTAATCACCCTGTATATATATATATATATATATATATATATATATATATATTTATATATATTATTATTTTTATATATATAGTATAAATTATTATTCTTATGATATATATTTATTTATATTTTATATATAGCAATTATATTTATATAGTATATATTATTATTATTATTATTATTATTATTATTATTAATATTATATATATTATATATATATTATTAAATATACATTTATATATATAGTATATATATAGTATATATATATATTATATTATTATTATTATTTTTTTTTTTGTGATTATTCTGTATATATATTATGATTATATATTATTATTATGTTTATATTATTATTAGTATTAGATTGCATATATTATATATATATATATATATATATTATTATATTATATTACATATTATTTATTATTAGAAAATTATATATACATCTTATTACATACATATTATTACTACCATTCTTTACTAACCTTTTCTCAAGAAAAAAATAGTTGCTGGAATTGTAGTTACAACAATTTTAGCTTTTCTTGTGATTTACAAAATTAAAGATATCGTACGGTGTTATTAAAGCACTGCATGCAAAATGTTTATAAGGTAGTTTGGAAAATAGATAACGGGAGTATGTTCCAGACTTTACCAGTGGAGTACATGTAAGGTTGAGCATAGCTGTTAAGTCTGAGGTCAGAAAGAGCATAGAGAAATATGAGATAAGGTCACGAGAAAAATAAACACCAAAAATATTAAGAACAGACGAAGGTTTGAGTCATGTGTTTTCAAAGAAGATGCTATAGCTGTGTGAAAGATTATGTGGAGTGGAAAGATGGAGGAACTGAGCATTTGAGTAATTGAAAACAACCTTGTTCTCAATGCCCCAAAGAAATTCGAGAAAGATCAGATGCTAGTTGATCCAAGGGTGACCCAAGGGTGAGCTAATTGTTGTTGAAAAGGACGTCTATCGAAATGAGGGAGTAATGAAAGGTGAAGTCGTCTTCATTGGAATGGATATGGGATAAAGCAATAGAGAGAGGTCTTTTATGAAAAGTAGAAAGAGTTAGGGATAAAACAGAACCATGAGTAACACCACTATTTATAGATTTAAAGGATGAGCGGTGGCATTTACCAAAATACTGAAGGAAAGAGAACCAAGAAACAGAAAGACTAGAAAAAGATCGCCAGTAGAGCGCTTCTTACGAAAGCCGCATTGGCGAGCAGAGGAAAGATAAGAAGAATTGAGAAATTTTCAAATCTTCCTACTAGGATAGGTTCGAAAACTATAGAAAGAGCAGAAGTTAGAGAGATTTGGCAGTGGAAGGTTAAACGGCAGTTATGCCGATGATAAATACTAAAAAAGAGCAAGAGGAAGAAGCAAAGTTAAGAGTTAACATTTTTTGAAAAAATATCAGGAAGGACGTGAGGAAGAGGAGCCAGTAAGATTATTGCATTTTCTACTGAGAAAAGAATTTTTAGTGTCATGGAGAAAAGATTTTACACGATTTTGGGATGAAATATAAGTTGCAAGGGTTTCTGGAATTTGAAGATGACAGTAATTCCTAAAGGCAGCGTCCCTGTGGCTAATAGCACGAGAACAAGCAGAGTTAAACCAAGGTTATCTAGGTTTAGCTGAAGGTAAAGATCATGGGTTGCACGCCTCCATCCATGCCAGAGAGAATTAGCTCGCTCTTTGCACACTCCGAGGAACCCTTTCCACGAAAACTGTAGTCATTCCATATGAAATCAAAGAAGTGCGACATGTTAGCAGAACCGAAGTGCCATTAACGTTTTCTCGCCGTAGGCGGGGGTATTTCTTGCGGAAGATTTGAAGAGATAGAACAGAAAACAGAGATATGAGTGATCGAAGGAACCCGAAGGAGGAAAGAATTTAACAGAATAAGGATAAGAATTAGAGATTAGGAAAAGGTCTAGAATGTTGTGTTTATCTCAAAGACGATCAGAGATACGAGTAGAAAAGTCGTAGCAAGTTCATCAACTTTATCTTGAGAATTGGAGAAAAACAATTGGCCGTGGTGAACGTTGAAATAAACCAAGAATGATGATTTCAGAGAAATGTGAAGAAGAAAGAGAATGTGTTTTAATTTATTATGACAGGTTAGCTTGAGCCATTAGGTAGAATATTCAGAAAACTCCAAATCAAAGACACGGGAACAAACATCATTGCACACATTGGCACAACTGCCTTTGGCTGAAAATTGAGGGAAGAAATAGTAGGAGTCAACAGAGTAGAGTTTGAAGTCAGAACGCTCAAAAACCTAAGTTTCGGTTAAGAATAAGAGATGAGGTTTAGAGGAAGAGAGGTGATGTTCAACAAAATGAAAATTAGAGTTAAAACCTAGAAGATTGCAGAAATTTATGAAGAAAGGAGACCGTACATCAAAACAGGCCTGCAATTCCGTGACGGCACCAACTCCATCACCGGAGGCCGTCAATGGCCTTTAATGGTGACGGGGGTAGGAAGCCACCCATATAGGCTTCTCCGAGACTAATCGCGTGGCTGCCATTTTATACCGTTTTTATTTTCTTTAAAAGGTGCGCTGTCTGTAATTGTAATTCTCTATGGTGTGTGATAAGGAGAACTTAATTCAATGTAAGAAGAATGTATTATGAGCTCAAGGGGCGAACCATAGAGTACCGAGTGCCATGGGATACACTAACACTTCATATATGCCCAATGGAGTAATCACATCGTTTCAAGTGAGGGCTACATCTCTTATATATACATATATATATATATATATATATATATATATATATATATATATATATATATATATATATATATATATATATATATATATATATATATATATATATATATATATATATATATATATATATATATATCGGTGCGGTGCGGTGCGGTGCGGTGCGTGGTGCGCAAATTTTGGTGCGGTGCGGTGCGCTGTGGTTCGCTCTCGGTGCGGTGCGGTGCTGGTGCGGTGCGGTGCGGTGCGATAAGATGACGGGTGGTGCGGTGCGGTGCTGGTGCACGACCTCCCGGTGCGGAGCGGTGCGGTGCGCAAAAATCCGGTGCTCGGCCAACACAAATATATATATATATATATATATATATATATATATATATATATATATATATATAGGTATATATATATATATATATATATATAATTAGTTCTAATCAATTACATATATATATATATATATATATATATATATATATATATATATATATATATATATATATATATACATCATTTTACTTGCTATTTAAAAAATTTAAAAAATAACTTGTCCGAATGCATAAGTTTGATAAGAATAAAATGTCGTGACGAAATAAAAAAAGGGCCTATATATAGAAGTGCATATATATATATATATATATATATATATATATATATATATATATATATATATATATATATATATATATATATATATATATATATATATATATATATATATATATATATATATATATATATATATATATATATATATATATATATATATATATATATATAGCCTTCTAATCTTTTGGCAGAAGAATAATGAATTCTTTCTTTTCTTTTTCAGTGCTAGATTTTCCTTCTACTTCCACATCGGGTTATGAAGTCACTGATTTCTCTCTTTCAACCTCAAAGATTTCTCCAAGATAGTGTCGTATTGCACTTTGAAGACGTAAGTTCAGCTGTTTGGTTGTATCTTGAAATTTCGCATCCATCGTTAAATTGGAAAAACGATCTTTTCAGGCTTTTTTTTTCTTTTTTTTTTTGCTCAATAAGAGAGCATTTCCTTTAGGAATTTAACGAACTGATGTTAAACCTTAATACATATAATATCAATAAAAGAATAAAGCTGGAAGTAAATCATAAACAAAGAGAGAACAATTATTTCCCTGCAACAATGTTCCTTTCTTATGGATAAATTATTTATTTTTAATAATTATGCGTCATTATGAAATTAATTTTTTTTATTTTAAGTGTCAATTCCATTTATCGCAGTATTCACGTTATTTATAGTGTATTTAGAATCAAATACCAATCAGACTAGCCAGCAACTATTTCAGTCCTTTGCTAGAAACTGTTTTACATTAATTCTAAGTTTCCTTGGCAACATCGTCGTTTTCTGGCTACAAAGTAAGGTGAACACTTGTTAAATAAGATATTATTAATATCGCTAAAGTTTGATTCATTAAAGCAGTTATTATTATTATTATTATTATTATTATTATTATTATTATTATTATTATTATTATTATTATTATTATTATTATTATTATTATTATTATTATTATTATTATTATTATTATTATTATTATTATTATTATTATTATTATTACTATTATTATTATTATTATTATTAATATAAAATCTTTGCAATTCATTTCCAAGATTCTAAAGATATATTTTAGGACATTATTAAGTTTACTTATAATAATTTTTTAAGATAATTTAAAACAGAAATAGAAGACGTATTACAGGGACTTTCTAACGCGCTCATCTTTGTACTTGAGACATCTACATAGGAAAATTGTTCGCAAGCGAATGAGTGTGGTTTAGTTAATAGATACAATAAATAAATCAAATAATGTTAAGTTTAATTGATAATTCATTAAATTTTATGTCAATGTCAGATCTATGAGTTCTAATTAGAAAGCCTCCGCAATCTTCATCTTCTTGACCCCTCACGATGCGTTTAATATGGGAAAATGTTTGGAAATATTACCTATGATTGACTGACCATGTGTCGTGTGGAAATTTGCAAAGATTTTACAAGGATTGTAGCGATGTGGATATGGCCTATCCGACAATATATTCGTCGTGAAACATATATATATCGACGTACAGTCTGACTCGCGGAAGTTAAATTGGTACGCAACGTGATGGTTTTCGGGCAAAGCATCTCTTGTACTGAAGGAGGAAGATAGTTGTTTTGACTTATGCCAATGTCTGACTTTAATTTTTGAGATGTCTTTAGATTTGAGGTAGGAGTTCAATATGCTGCGAAGGCACTTCTTTTCCTTAATAAAGTCTATATCATTGGACGAAAAAATTTATTGAATTTTCTGGTTGGTTTTTATTTTCTTTATTTTATTATTTTGTAAGACTTTAATTAATTAAAATTTCAAGTGAATACTGTGGATGATCACAATTAATTAAATTGTACTTAATATGGCTAATTTCTTCATCAAAGGTTGTACGCTGAGTAAATTAAAGTTTTAACGATAGATTCTTTGTAATAATTGCTGAATAGGATCCATAGTTTATATATAGATCATTATCAATAGGTTTGACATACATACCGGTAGATAATACACTATCAGAGTTAACATTGTTTTTAATATCTAAAAACCTAATAGCATTAATAATGTAAGTTTCGCAAGTGAATTATAAGCATAACTTTTTTTTAAATTCTCTTGATGACCTGATGTATGTGATCTACGTTCCTAAAGATAGTAAGGGCGTTATCGACATACATTATATGTAAAATACAGAGTTAAAGTTATTTTTCACTAATAATTTTGTTTCCCAGATTGGACATATAGAAGTCCGCAAATGTAAGTCCCGGTGTTGGGCACATCGCACTCCATCAGTTTGTAGTGATATGTTTTCTTTAAATTTAAACGGTGCTTGGTACAACAAATTAATAAAAGGTTTCTAATATGTTGTTCTAATAGGTCTGATGTGGATAGGTTATTTGAGTGATACACTTCGTTAATTATTATGTCAACCGTTTCAAGAACTGGTAAATTTGTAAACAAAGACTCTGCATCAAGTGATGCTAATT
>JABUQX010033440.1:12500-15000 GCA_015478945.1 Trachelipus rathkii
CAAAGTTACATAAGTTGGAGAAAAAATGACTTAAAGGAACAGTTCTTAAGGAGTATGAATAGGAACTTACAAGGGATAGTAAGCTCTTCTGGAAGGAAATACGAAAGGTTAAGAAAGAGAGTGAGGGGAATCTTCATTGAATAATGAACAGAGATGGAAATTTAGTGACTGACGAAATGGATGCGAGTAGATTGTAGAGGGAACTCTTCGAAAATATGTATAAGATTGGAAATAATGAATAGTTGACAATGAATATGGATGAGTTTGATAGTGTAAGAAGAAATAGGTATTTTGGGGATAAGGTTATTAGTATATAGGAGGTAAAAGGTAGAGTGAGAAAGTTGAAGTATGGTAAATCCGCAGTTATGGATAGAATTACTTGTAAAATGATCAAGAATGGAGACGAGCTTGTGATTGACTGTATATGGAAGTTGTCTAATAAAGTTTATGGAGGGTATAGTTCCGAAGGATTGGAGGAGAGCAGTAAAGGTGCCTCTATATAAGGCTAAGGGAGATAAGGGAAACTGTAGAATTAGGAAAATTAGCTTATTGAGGGTTGCAGGGATGAAATATGCTGGTATTTCTTTCGAAAGAGTGCTTTTATTGACTGAGGGACTGATTGTTGAAGAACAAGGTGCATCTAAAAGTGGTAGATGTCGTGTAGATCAAATCTTCACATTAAAACAAATGATGGTGAAAATGAGAAAGAAGAAGAATAAATTGTATTTAGATTTTACGGAATTGCAAAAGGCGTATAACAGGAGTAATAGGGAAGTCCTGTGGCAGGTGTTACTGATATTTGGTATTTTTGGTAGGCTTCTGAATGGAATCAAAAGTATGTATATCGATAGTGAAACGTGTGTAAGAATAAGTGGAAGTCAAAGTGAATTCATTAATATTAATAGCGAACTTAGGCAGGTATGTGTTATGTCTCCTTGGACAGTTTAATTTATATATATATATATATATATATATATATATATATATATATATATATATATATATATATATATATATATATATATATATTATATTATATATATATGTTATATATATATATATATATATATACATATATATTATATATATATATGCATTACATATTATATATATATTATTATATATTATTATTATTATATATTATTATTATTATTATTATTATTATTAGGTTATATATTACATATATATTATTACATATATTATATATATTATATATATATATTATATATATATAAACATATTATTATATATATTATTATATTATTATTATTATATATACATATATATTATTATTAGATATATATATATATATTATTATTATTATTATTATTATATATTATTATTATATATATATTATATATATGTTATTATATTATTATTGAGCATATATGTATATATATATTATATATATATTATTTTTTATATATATATATATATATATATATTATATATATTATTATTATATATATATTATTATATTATATATTATTATATATATATACATATATTATTATTATATTATATATATTATTACATATATTATTATTATATGATATATTACTAAAACATTCTTTTGCTATTTCTGAAGCTTAGTACGAGTATAGCTAGCGTACGACTAGTCAAGCATAAAATTATGCATATACATCTCCTTATAGATAACAGTATTAATAAAATAAAATATTTTTTCACAAATACTAAGCACTTTATTCCTGAGGACATTTTTTTGTATAAATTGTCTCAATTTTATTAAGAAATTTAAAGGATTAATTTAAAAAATAAAGTCTGTCAAACTTCTTCGTAAAATAAAATTTAAATCTTTTTCCTTTATAACGACATAAAATACTAAAGAGATTTCGATATGGGAAAAATCACGAAAAGAATATATGATATTCACAAAATTTGATGACTCTGCTCCTTCAGCTCTTTTATGTATCAATCTGCATTAATATATATATATATATATATATATATATATATATATATATATATATATATATATATATATATATATATATATATATATATATATATATATATATATATATATATATATATATATATATATATATATTACAGAAGATAAACACCACCACTCACGGGCAGAGCCCTAATCTAGGAGGGGTGTACTCAATTAACGTCCGAGCAGGAATCGGAGCCAAAACCTAGTGAGAGAACTCATATTCTCCCACCCGACCAGTTGCGAACCTAGGACCCTCGCTTTGTTTGGCGAGTGCTTTAACACTGAGCTACCGGGGGCTTTTAGTATAAATAAATATAAAATAAAAAACATATACATATACAAATACATACATAGATACACACGCATATACATATATTATTATTATTATTATTATTATTATTATTATTATTATTATTATTATTATTATTATTATTATTATTATTATTATTATTATTATTATTATTATTATTATATAAAATATTAATATATATATATATATATATATATATATATATTTATGTAAATATTTTTATGCATCAG
>JABUQX010033440.1:22500-37500 GCA_015478945.1 Trachelipus rathkii
TTGCAAATACATATTTGAAAAAGTTAGAAGACTGGAATGAAATCAAGAATGAGGATGGTGAAGCTATGGCAGATTTTTCTTTGTTTTTAGATGCTATTAATAATGCAATGGAAAATATTACTCCATTGAATGAATTGAATTCTACTGGTGCTATTTATAGAATAGTTAAAAAACTTCCCTACAAACAACGTGATAAGTGGAGATATAAAGTTGATAGTATGTATGAAGAAAATAAAAAGGTAAGCTTTAGTACATTTACAAAGTTTGTTGAAAAAGAAGCAAGAATAATGAATACACCTTTGTTCGGAGAACTTGGCATTGGTACAAAACCCAAACAAACCAAATTACAAAGTGAAAAAGGTAAATCACTTTATACAAAAGAAAATAATAATAATAATAATAATAATAATAATAATAATAATAATAATAATAATAATAATAATAATAATAATAATAATAATAATAATAAATGGAATAATAATAATGACAATAAAAGGAATTATGGTAGTAGTAAAAGTAGTAGTAATAATAATAATAAATCACAGTTTTGCAATTTTTGTAAAAAAGACAATCATAGTATACTTAAATGTAAAATCCTAGAAAAACAAAGCCAAGATGAAATAACAAAGTTCATTAAAGACAATAAATTATGCTTTAAGTGTCTCAGATCAAATCATTTTAGTAGTAATTGTAAAAGACCAGAAAAATGTGAAAAATGTAATAAGCAACATTTAACATTTCTGCATAGAGAAAAAGATAGTGCCAAAGAGCAAGATGGTTCAAATATCTCACCAGCAGCACTCACTGTGAATTTAGAAAATAAAGATAAGAAAGTAGAGTCAAAAGAACCAGGAAGTAATGAAGCAAAAACCTTTCAGACAAAAGTAAGTAACAAAAAGCTATTTTATCCTGCAGTAGCAGTTAAAATTAAGCTTAAAGGTAAAGATAAAGTGATTAAGACATACATGGGTCTAGATACATATTCTTCAGCATGTTTTATGGATTTAAATTTAGCTGCAGAATTAGGTATGTCATATATGAAACCTCATAAAGATATAGATATTACTACTATGTATGGACAACATAAAATAAAGACATACATTTTAAATAATCTAGAAATTTATGATATTGAGATGAGGAAATCTGAAACCATAAATAATATATACTGCAAAGAAAATTGGCCCTTTAAAATGGAAGAAAGTCCATCTATCAAAGATATAAATGGATTGGAATACTTGAATCATGTGCCCTTCAATTTCATAGAATCAAAAATTGGATTATTAATAGGGATGAACCAGAGTAAATTGTTAAAACCAATAGAAGTAGTAGAAGGTCATCATTATAACTCTCCCTTTGCAGTTAAGTATTTATTTGGATGGGCTTTACAAGGTTCGACACCAGATGGTATACCAGCTTTCATGAGTTTAAGATGTCATAAGACCCAAATACAACAAGAAGATGATAATTTGCTTGAAAAATATTGCTCAAGAGAGTTTTCTGAAAAGAATCCTGAGCAAGTCTGTGAAAGTGTAGAAGATTTGAAGTGGAAGAATAAGGTTGAAAATACATTACAAAGAACAATTACAGGTAAATTTCAAGTTGGTTTACCATTTAAAAAAGAAAATCAGCATTTTCCTAATAACAAAAATCAAGCATTAGCAAGACTGTTCTCATTAAAAAGTAAATTTTTAAAAGACCAAGAATATTTTGTACAGTATAGTGATAGCATAAATGAAATGTTAAAACTAAATTTTGCAGAAAAAGTTGAGAAACATGAATTATTAAACAATGACAGATTCTATTTAACACACCATAGTGTAATCCATCCACAAAAGAAAAAATTATTCAATGCAGCTTTGCCATACAATGGTATTTCTTTAAATAATAGTTTACTCACAGGGCCAGACTATATTTCTAACCTACAAGGCATCCTTTTAAGGTTCAGAAAAGAGAAATATGCTTTCATAGCAGATATAGAGAAGATGTTTTATCAAATACAGGTACTTGACAAAGATAAAGATTATCAGCGCTTCTTATGGTTCCCAAATAGTAATTTAGATAAAACTCCAGAAGAATACAGGGTTAAAGTTCATATATTTGGTAGTGTGAGCTCTCCTTCAATTGCAAATTATGTCTTGAAGCAAACTACAAATGTAATTGAAGCAGGAAAATTCAGTAATCTAGCCAAAGATACCATACTTAGAAATTTCTATGTAGATGATTGTTTAAAGTCTGTGAAATCAGAAAATGAGGCTGTAGCAGTTTATAAAGAAGTTAAAGAAATTTTAAAAATTAGTGGTTTTAATCTGCATCAAGTAGCTAGTAATTCAAAGAAATTTTTAGAAAATATTGATAAACAAGACTTAAGTAAAGATTTTAAAGAAATAAACTTATCCTTAGATAAATTGCCTTCACAAAAAGTATTAGGCTTAAGTTGGGACCCAGAAATAGATTTAATGAAAGCTAGGG
Source organism: Trachelipus rathkii (assembly GCA_015478945.1). Classification (NCBI taxonomy): domain Eukaryota; kingdom Metazoa; phylum Arthropoda; class Malacostraca; order Isopoda; family Trachelipodidae; genus Trachelipus; species Trachelipus rathkii. The sequence continues at coordinate 24,970 of JABUQX010033440.1, forward strand.
TAGATATACAAAATAAAAATTTGACAAAAAGAAGCATACTCAGTTGCATTTTTTCCATATACGATCCACTGGGTTTTATTAGTCCAGTGCTACTAGTAGCTAAAAAGATATTTCAAAAAGTTAATGGGATGATGAAATTGATATAAAAAAAAGTTACATAAAATGGCTAAATGATGTTAATAAGCTAGATGATTTTCAAGTTCCTAGGCCATACAATCCAAATTGTCTAAAGTATAAAAGGGTAGAACTACATTATTTTTCAGATGGTTCACAGATAGCATATGCTGCAGTAGCATATATAAGGTTCATTGGATGTAATGATGAAAAATATTGTTCATTGGTGTTATCTAAAACAAGATTGATACCATTAAATAAAAATTTGATGTTAACTATACCAAGAATAGAATTGAGTGCAGCCAAATTAGCTGTCAACATACATCAAATTTTAAAAAATGAATTAGATATGAAAATAAACAAAGAGTATTTTTGGATAGATAGTGAAATTGTATTACAATATATTAAAAATGAATCAAAAAGATTCAAAAGATTTGTACATAATAGAGTTAATTATATTAGATCACAAACAGATATAAGCCAATGGAATTATGTACCAGGCAAGCTAAATATCTGTTAATGAGTTTTTGAACAATAAACTATGGAGCACTGGTCCAGAATTTTTGTACAAAGACAAAGCTCAATGGCCTGAGCAAAATAAAGAAAATAAATTAGATGATGAAAATGATGAAATTATAAAAAGTAAACCTGTAATAGCCACCATACAACTACAAGAAAGTTCAACAGACAAGCTCATACATTCTGTCTCAGATTGGATGAAATTAAAAACAAAAGTAGCATGGATTTTAAGAGTTAAAGAAAATTTGCATAAAAAAGCCTGGAATAAAGGTGCTATGACAATCACAGAATTAAAAAATGCAGAAAAGGCTATTTACAAATATGTACAAAATAAAGAATTTCATGATATACAATACAAAATAAAAAAGAAAGAAGCTTTGTCAAAAAGGCACATTTTGGCAAAATTCCTACCATTTTTAGATGATAATGGAATATTAAGGGTAGGTGGGAGGAATAAAAATCTGAATGATGTATCATTTGATTTTAAACATCCAATTATCTTGCCAAATAGTCATGTTACAATGCTAATAATGAGACATTACCATAGAATTAATGGGCATTTAGGAAAACAAACAGTTTTAAATGCTTTAAGAGAGAAGTACTATATCATTGGAGCAAGTAGAAGTATTAAGAAGATCCTAAAAGATTGCATTATATGCAGAAAGCTCCATACAAGGCCAACTCAGCAGTTGATGGGAGATTTGCCGAAAGATAGATTAAAATGTGATGTACCACCATTTACAAGTATTGGTATAGATGCCTTTGGCCCTTTTCTTGTAGTAAGGGGAAGAGGGAAGGTAAGAGAAAAAAGATATGGATTGATATTCTCATGTTTAAGCATGTGTAACATTTAGAGATGTTATATTCATTAGATACTGATGCTTTTATCAATGCTCTAAGAAGATTTATAAGCCGCAGAGGCAATGTGAAATTGATCCGATCAGATAATGGATTGAACTTTGTGAAAGCTAACAAAGAATTAAAAGGACAAGTTAAAAATTGGAATAGTAAGCAAGTAAATAAGTTTTTTGAGCAAAAAGAAATACAGTGGATATTCCAACCACCTCATAGTTCTCATAAAGGAGGTCATTTTGAAAGACACATTAGAACTGTAAGAAACATATTACAAGCTTCACTCTTAGAACAGCCAATAAGGTTGACAGATGATAACTTGAACACTTTGTTCTGTGAAATAGAATTCATTATAAATAATAGACCAATAACAGAATTTTCAAATGATTTAGAAAACTTAGAAGCTTTGACACCAAATCATCTACTAACTCTTAAAGGCAATATAACTTTTCCTCCAGGATTATTTCAGGACAAAGATTGCTATTTATATAAAAGATGGAAACAAGTCCAGTATCTTGCTGATTTGTTTTGGAAAAGATGGATCAAAGAATATGTCCCTTTATTGCAAAAAAGAAGTAAATGGTTAGCAGAAAAAGAATCACACAAAGAAGGAGATTTAGTTCTTTTAATAGATGACTTCAAACCAAGAAATATGTGGAATTTAGGAAAAATAGTGAAAGTTTACAAAGATGACTCAAACAGAGTGAGAATAGTAGATGTGAAAATAAATAAAGACAAGAATACTTTAAATACAACAGTTTTGAAAAGACCAATAACAAAATTAATCTTGCTGAGAGAAAGTGCAGGTTTATAACAAGAAGACAACAGAATTATAAACTTAAGGAAACTAAGAATAACAAGAAAACTTAATATTCTTAGCAAAAGGGGGAATATGTTATATTTTGCATTAAAATATAAGAAAACAAAATAATAATAATAATAAATAAAATAGGAAAATTAGGATTAAAGAAAATTCATTACTATATGAGCATCAACTATGGTTACAAAATTTTACCAAAATATCTCAAGAGTAGAAAAGCAAAAATTGATTGCAACACAGATAAAATTGATGACAAAAGCAGAATACAAGGTGGGGCAAAATAAGGACTTGCAAATAGAATAAAGGCTACAGAAAGCCGAATATTAAGAAAAACTAGTAATTAGGAGATACTGCAAGCAATATAAGCCATTGCAGAAACTCAAAACAAGCTACTGAAGCAACAAAACTGACTTTGCCAAATGTAAATTGAGAAAATAAAAGCAAAGTACAGAATTTGAACTTCAATCAAAATTAGGAAGAAATTGAAGAAACACTTAGTACCATCTATTCATTCAAGAGCTTATTAATTTCACAAAGAAGAAACTATTGAGGTGGAATTAATAGCAATTGACTAATACTTCAAGCTGAATCCTAAAAGCCAAAAAAATCACTTAGTAATTAATAATGAAGCTATAGAAGAGACCTGAGAACAACTAAGAAACTCTATAAAAGCTAAAAATTCATCCAGAAGAAACAAAAAGGGATTTTCAGCTATTAGAGCAATCTTCAAGCAACTTTATTAATAAAGCAGCAGTCCTACAATTTAAGTAATATCTAATCCACCCACCCTAAGCTCAGCCATTCTAAGATCCAATACATCAGTAATTAGAAGGTAATAGTTATATTTATAGGTATTAATATAGTTGGTGTGAATGTGGTATTAATATAAATAAGTAACATCTATGAGTTTTCAAACCAAAAGCTAAAAAGGACAAAAATAAATAAAAAGTCCAAAAAATACTGATAATTTTTTATTGAACACTTAACAGGAAATAACAATTTCTTTGCATTTTTATGGATAATTATGTATAATTATTATGTTTATTTTTTAGCATTTAGTATTTGTACTTTTATATATTTATAGTTTGTTATATTTTTATATTTTTAGAACCTGTTCGTATTTCCGATATGTACAAATAAAGAAGAAATGTCGAATAGAGTACTTTCATCACCTGATGTTTAACATATATATATATATATATATATATATATATATATATATATATATATATATATATATATATATATATATATATATATATATATATATATATATATATATATATATATATATATATATATATATATATATATATATATATATATATATATATATATATATATATATATATAAACAAAAAATTTCACACTTTTGTCGCTAATAAAACTATTGTAATAATTGAGCTTCACACCTTTAAAAATATTAAAAAAACAAATCCTAATTATTTTTTAAATATTATTTAAATCTCACTTAACCAAACTTATAATTAGTAATTTAACCTCACTAAACTTGTTATTAATTTCTTTCACTTTCCTTTTAACTAAACTTATATTAGTAATTAATTTCTCTCCCATTATTTTCAATAAATAACTAACTAACTAATTAGAAAAAAAGTTCAATCTTTTAACACAATGAGCGTTGCTGTTCATTGTGTTCGATTTAGTAGGTTTTAAAATAAAATCGGCTTAAGCTTAACTGGATGCTGATAATCAACAAGAGCCTATATATATATATATATATATATATATATATATATATATATATATATATATATATTAGATATATATAGTATATATATATATATATATATATATATATATATATATATATATATATATATATAAAATCTCATGTCTATTATCTGCCTCCAGTTAAGCTCAAGCCAATTTTTTTAAAAAATCTACGTAATCGAATAAAGTGTTGAAAGCTCTCTTGGTGCAACATGCGTGGTTTTTTTTTAACAATGCAGAGTGAAATAAATTATAAATATAAAAATAAAATTACATTATATATATGTTAAGTAAAGGTTATGTTGGAGTCGTAGTTGCAGATTCATGATTTAAACTATATATACATAGATTTGAACTTTTTTTTTAATATTTTACAGGTATGAAGCTACTTTAATACATTTTCACTTGCATTTTATGAAATGTGTTCAAATTCATACAATCGATATGTGTATGGAGGTGAGAGGTGGATGCAGAGTTAATCGATCATTATTCATATATATATATATATATATATATATATATATATATATATATATATATATATATATATATATATATATAGTATATATATATATATATATAGTGTTATATATATATATTATATGTATCTCTATATATATATATATATATATATTGTGCAAGTTGTTGAATAGTGTGGTGAATCGCAGCCTGTTTAGCCACGTTCTGTAAGGTGAACATGCAAAGCATAGGCACCGTTACGTTGCTGCTTCTGTACTGCCGAACCTTGTTGACTGAATTTACGCATTCGTTTTTGCCCGTAGAAGCAGGGGCAATTTCAACAACTGCAAGGGGCTGGAAACTCTCTCTCAGATGTCTATGTTTGCTTCCCAAGAAGGGGGTACATTTGTTCTCACTATCCCACACAGTCATATGGGAAAAGCAGTGATTTGTGTATTAATATATATATATATATATATATATATATATATATATATATATATATATATATATATATATTATATTTATTTTTTTTTGTATATATATATATGTATTTGTGTATATATATATATATATATCATATATATATATATGTACGCGATTGATTGTGCATTGCAAAGTATGTGTGAAAATTAAAGAAGGAAGTGTTCTCTAGATTTTACCAGTGAAGTAAGTGAAGGATAAGAGCGGTGAAGTCGGGAACCACAAAGTCAAATAGGGAAAATATGTGAGTGTGTGAGAAGACGAGTGGCACGGGTTCTCATCAAAAGAGGTGATATGCAAATAGAGTTTAGAAGAGTAGCGTCAGTAGTGTCAGTTGTAATAGCGACAATATAAGAAGGATGTTGCAACAATTACAATTCGAATGGCAGAAGAAGCTTAGGGAGAAAATTCCTCAAGAATGGAGCAGTTAAGGCTTCAAAAGTTTGAGTTGAGTAGCTTGAAACGAACCTCCTTAAATGTATGATGCAAACTCCATATGGAAGCTAGCGAAGTCATTGTACAGAACAAACGAGTAGTGTTATGTGGTGTGATGAGATGTGATATAAAGTTCTGAAGACTCCTCTAAATACCCAACCTCCTAGAAGTTTCTTATTTGGTGAGAGAAATGATATGATCCTTCCAAGGTAGATAAGGCTGAAATAAATGATAAGAATATAAAGGAAAGCTTAATGCTTCTGTTGCGTATTTTAGAAGAAACTGTATAGTTAAGTAGAAGATTATGTTGGGCAAAAAGATAATAAGAAAACTGAGTTTTTGAGGCATTGAAAATACCCATAATATTTCAGTCCCAATTAAAATATACAAAAAAATATCAGAGGTCAGTTGAGACGAACTCCATTCTTAAAGAAAAGAGTAATGAATGGTTGAATCGTCATCATAAGATTGGATAGATGATGCAGTAATAGGAACAAATTGAGGATAGAACAGAACCTTGAGGAACACCACTAATGATAGATTTGAAAAATAGAAAGCTAGCTGTCAACATCAACTGTTATAACACAGCTGTAAAGGAAATCATAGAAAATATAACATACAGAATGATGAATACTGAAAGATGGGAGCTTAGATGTTAAAGACTTGATCAAGAATCTATCGAAAGCTTTCTATATATCCATCAAAAGATTCAGAGGAATGTCGAAGAATAGAGAGGATCAAGAGTCAGAAATAAGATATTATGTCGAGTGATCATTATACAAGATATACTGTCGACTTGTGACAGTATTTGAGGTTTTACGATGTTACCTTATCTTCATTTTTGGATATACCCAAGTATTTGGAAAAAGCGGAAATAAAGTGATAGGAAAATAGTTAGAGAGCTGATTGGAGTCCCAATTTCTTGGTACATGTTGAATGAGTGCACGCTTCCAGCAATGGGAAAGTTTTGAAGTTGATAAGTAGAGAAGAAATAATATACCAAGGTAGGGTGTAAAATCGGATGTCTAAGGTTTGAGAACCAAATAAATGACTCAATCAGAAACATTAAGCTTTAAAAGGTATATATATGATATTATATATAATATTATATATACTATTTATACATATATATATATAATACCTCATATATATATATATATATATAATATATATATATATATATATATATAATATATAATATATATATATTATATTATATATATATATATGTGTGTGTGTGTGTGTGTGTGTGTGTGTGTGTGTTTTTCGATTACGTTATAAAAAATAGTTTTCCTATTTCTTTGCATAGACTTAGAAATCCTTGTAAAATAAATGAAAATTATTTAACGGGAAAAAAATGTTGAAATGTAAAATGAACTTTATTTACAGGATAAATAATAAAATGTTCTTGATATAAATTATTATTTAAATATTCCTAATGAAAATAAGTAATATAAAATTTTGAATAGAAATTTTATTTAAAAAAATAAAATTTTTTTTTGAAATAGTTTATAAAAACGTGAAAATTTTAATTACATAAATTTAATTAAATGTAATCGTAGATGAAAGAACGAATCTAACGATTTCTAGCTATTTAATAATTTCACTGGAGGCAATTTACTCCAGTTTCAATCCTTTATCAATATTTTATTAATAAATGAACAAATATATATTTTTTAAAATTACAATTACATAAATTTTTACTTGTATATTTCAATATAGTTTAATAAATGTTGCTTTAATTAATTTACTTGCTCTGCTTTGAATCAATCTTTACTCCTTTCCCCCACCCCATTTATGTTGCGATGGCAGCAAATAAAGGAAAGAAATAATATATTATTATATATTATATATATTATATATAATTATATATATATATATATATTATATTATATATATAATATATATATAATATTATATTATATTGATTTATATAGTATATATATGGTATATATATATTATATATATTTATATATATATCAAATCTTTACACATTGAAACAAATGATTTGAGAAAAGAGGGAGAAGAAGAATAAATTGTACTTAGGTTTTATGGATTTGCAATAGGTGATAGAATTAATAGTGAATCTCTAAGGCAGGTGTTATGGATATATGGTGTTGGTGATGGGCTTCAGAATGGAATCTAAAGTATGTATGACGATTGTGAAGCATGTTTAAGAATAAATGGTGTCGAAAGTGATCTGTTTAATATTAATAGCGGAGTGAGGCAGGGATTTGCTATGTCTCCTTGGTTATTCAATTTGTATATGGATGGGGTTATTAAAGAATTAGAAGTGGGGGTGGTAGGGGGTGGTGTTAGAATGATGGAAAATGGAAGAAGTGGAGGGTGCACTACCTATTATATGCGGATGATTTCGTTTTGTGTGAGGAATCTGAAGAGAGTTTGAGAGGATTGGTAGAAAGATTCAGTAATGTGTGTAAAAGGAGGGAGTTTGAAGGTAAACGTAGATAAGAGTAAGGTTATGGTTGAGAGTGAGGACAGTCCTCGGTTTCAAGTTATGTTAGATGGTAAGCAGCTGGAACAAGTGTTTAAGTTTAAATATTTAGGATATATGTTAGATGAAAGGGGAACGGATGATGCAGAGTGTAGGAGGAAAGTTGTGAATGGCAGTAAGGTGGCTGGTGCAATTAAATCGTTAGTGGACGTAAAGGAACTAAGTCTTGAGTCTCTAGGATCTTACATCAGGGTATGTTGTTACCTGTGTAAATGTATAGCAGTGAGACTATGGTCTGGAATAAGAGGTATAGATTTAAAGTACAAGGTGCTCAGATGGACAATCTTAGGGTTGTGTTAGGTGTGGAGAAGAATTGAATAAAATGAGGAATGAACGTATTAGAGAGGTGTGTGGTGTGAAAAAAGGGATAAGTAAGAATAAATGAAAGGACGTTGAGATGGTTTGGTCATGTGGAAAGGGAGGTGATTAGTTCGGTTGTTAAGCAGATGCATAGTAGTGAGTGTGTTGGGAATCGACCGACTGGGAGACCGAAGAAAAAGTGGATTGAGTCAGCAAAGAAATGCCTAGAGGAGAGAAATGTGAGTTTGTCAGAGGCGAGAAGAAAGGTGCATAATAGGAGTAAATGGCAGTGTTTTTTGAGGGGGTGATGTATGGCCACAACCTGGCTCCAAGGAATTGAACCTCCAATTTTACGCAGATGCCATTACTGAGTCGCGGTCCATGAGCTCAAGGGTATGATTTCTGAGTGGAGACGAGTTGTCACTTAAAAGGTATAAAGGGGGCGGTAGGCTGGGCTTTCTTTTCGACTTGTGTCAGTATTCTCTACTACTTTTTGTTTCCGTTGCAATGTCGCCACTCTTACTCCCAGTCTTGGGGAAAGAAGGTGGATGATGATGATGATGATGACCTGGATGATGATATTATATATATATATATTATATATATATTTATATATAAATATATATATATATATATATATTATGTATATATATATATAATATATATATATATATTAATAATATATATTATAATATATATATTAAATCATATATATAATATAGTAATATCATATATATATATTATATTTATAATATATATATATATATATATATAATATAGTATCATAATATATATTATATATATATATATATATATATATAATATATTATATATATATATATTATATATATATTATATATATATATATTTATTTATTCACTTATATCTTATGATTATATAATATATATATATATATTATATAATATATATATATATATTATGAGTTATATTTATAATATATATATATAATTATATATATATATATATATATATATATATATATATATTGTTGATAGATGTTACTTGTGCTGTGAGGATGGGTTTGATATTTATAACGGAGGTTTCCATGTTGTGTCTTATTCTTTTTTTCAGTTATCTGAATTTTTTAAATTTTAGTTGTTCATTTCTAGTTTTAATTAGTTTAAATACCTTTATCAATATTTTAGTGTTTTAATGCTTTAATGACCACAATCTTGTAGCTCCTAATTATAAAAAAAATTTCTAGCAGCTCCCTCATGCCCTAAACGTACTTTCTGGCACTTTAATCGGGCTAATTGGGAGGCATTGAGTCTCTTCTTTGCTACCCTTAGTATGAAACCTGCTTTGACTCGGAATACGCTTCGGTTCATTCCATCTTCTACTAAATCTTTTTCTCCTCAAAATCCTTGGTCGATGGCATCTATTCTAGTGCAATTCTGGATAGAGACAATGTCTATCGGAAATGGAAAATTTCTCCTCTCCTATCACACTTGCTAATTTTCGTTCAACTCTGAATCGTTGCAGGAATTTCATTGGTCAAGTTAAAAGTTCTTTCACCAAAAGAAAGCGTGCTGACCTCCTTGGATCTCCTACTGATAAAATATCTGTATCGTTGCCAAAATCATCTCCAATAACTTCTGTAAATTTTCCTTTTCTCCTCTTATTCGCTTTGACGGAATTGTAGCTAATACTCCTTCTGAAAAGGCTGATCTCTTTGACCTCTTTTTTGCATCTAATTCTACCCTGGACATTCCGGCAACCCTCCTCCTATTCCTTCTCCTCTCAGGTCACTCATGGTGCCTCCTGTGATTACACATGATCAGGTACATGAGATCCTAAGATCTATGGACATCAAGAAGGCTAGTGGACCGGAGGGCATTCTTCCCAGTGTTTTGAGGGAGTGTGTTCTGAGCTGACGCCTGTCCTCACTCGGCTTTACTCTCTATGCCTTAATTCTAACACTTCCCTTAGTGCTGGAAGGGCGCATATGTTCTACCGATCTAGAAGAAGGATAGCAGCTCTGATCCTTCTAACTATCGTTCTTTAGCTCTCACTTGTATACTGTCTGAAATCTTTGAAGCTCTTCTCAATTCTCATTTCCTGGATCATCTGGAATCTCATTCACTCCTTTACGATCACCAGTAAGGTTTTCGATGTTCGAGGTCAACTGGTGACATTCTTCCTTATCATAATGATTTATGGTCTTCTGCCCTTATAGACTATGGGGAGTCGTATGTGCTGTCACTTGGCACTTGATCGGGTATGGTATGCGCTGCTACTCTCTAGACTTTCTTCCTTTGGGTTTCTTCCATATCTTTTTGCTCACTTATGGCTAGTTTTCTATCAGATCTTTCCATATCGACCCTTATTGACTCTAGCTGTGATGTTCTCCTCTTGTGTGCCTGTTTGATTGTTGGTTTAGTGAGCCTGTTTTCTTTTCGTTCTTGTTGTGTCTTGCTTGTTGTGAATGTTGTTTGTGTTTGGTTTCCTTTGTAAGGTTCTGTCTCTTATGTCTTATCTTCTTACTTTATTTTTACTTTTCATTACCAATCTTCTCTGCTGCACATCTAACTCAATTCATTCTTATACGGACCTATGAGCCAACTCTTCTTTCTTCCACTCATTTCAAATCAGCTTTCTCTTTTGTTTCTAGAATTGCTTCTCGACGTCAGGTCTCGGATTCTATTCTCGCCAATCTGGATGGGATTTCCCAGTGGCGTCACCTCAACCTTGCGAAGTTCAACTCTTTAAAAATTAACTTCTTCAAATCTCCCTATCTAAAACACTTCCCAACTTTCCTATCTTCTTATACGGCTCTCCCGTCTCACTCACCTGTGAACAACATGAGCATTCTTGATCAGAACATGAACAATAAACTCTCTTGTAAAAATCATGTCACTATAGTTATTAAATTATATAAGGGTCTTATCCGCCCTTGTACGGAGTACTATTCCCACATTTAGGGAAGGCTCAGGTTCCGCCCTTCTTTTGGATAGGGTTGAGGATAAGGGTTAAAATTTAATAGACCATCCCATACCTTCAAACTCCCTTGATCCTCTATCTCTGCGACGTGACGTTGGTGCACTATCTCTTTACTATAGCTATTAAAACGGCAAGTGCTCGAGGTAGTTGACCTCTCACACTCCTCTAATAATGCGTCAACCTCGTTGCACAAGGGGTTTCCTGCATTCTTATGAAATCTGTGTGAATATTAGAAGCCCACAGACTTATTCGTTGGGTGCCCCCTTCTTTCCAGCCACCACTCTTCTGTGGAACTCTCTGCCTTCATCCGTTTTTTCCTCTTTTATGCTGTATTTAATATTCCACTCTTTAAATCCTCTGTATGCAGTCACATCAGATATTTACATTAGGCTTGGGATGGTTCCCCATAATTTTTTTTTATTATTATTTTGTTTAATATCCTGTCCCTTCCTTGAAAAGTGTTCTACCCTTGAGTGGTGTTCATTATATACATATATATATAGTATATATAATATACATATATATATATATATATATATATATATATATATAGTGTATATTATTATTATATATATAGTATATATAAAGGAATATATATATATATATATTTATATGTGTATATGTGTGTTTGTGTGTAAATGTATTCTGATCTGAAGTAGGGTGTGTCAAAATTGTTAATTTTATTGCTATATTATTTTATCTTCACTGTGGCTTGGTGCTAAATATGAGCAGAAAAACAAAGCAAATTTGAGTATACTTTATTGTAATAAAATTTATCCATGATATCAATATCAATTCTTGGAAATAAGAAAAGAAGTCTAAATAAGAAAACGAAAGCGAAGTAAAGTGCATCGGTAAAAAAACGATAGTATTTTTCGATCAAGAATCTGAAACTAACAGAGCATCACATTAATGTTGGAAATAGTCACCAAACTCATGATACCAAATATTCTTTTGGGACTCAGCAAGCTTTCAGGTCAAGTGTTGTCCTGTACATTTTGTACGATCGTAAATTGATTCTGTAGAGCTTAGGTATACGAGTTCTTCAGTATCACACTTAGTCCTTATTCGCCTTTTTCTATGGTTTTCTTGCATATGAATACATCTTGTTTCGAGGGATTTTTCTTAGAGAAAGACTAAGTTATCAAATACGTTGCATTGGTGGTATGCAATCTTTTATTGTTTGAAAAATCTGCTTCTCTGACTTTACTGTCAGAGCCTGACTCTTTTCTCTCTTAAATAAGTTCCATATAGTTTATGTTTTTGGGATTGAATCTCATGATTTTATGTAACTAAATTTATTGCTTATATTGGTGTATTTAGGGTAGAAATGTTCTTAGAT
>JABUQX010033440.1:42500-47500 GCA_015478945.1 Trachelipus rathkii
TTATTTTAGTAATGAGAACTTTTGGTTTGTGTGGTTTCTCATGATTCATGGTTTTCCTGCTGTGTCTCTATGGATTTCGGATACACGAATTCGTTGAAACAAGGATATGTTTAATAGTTCATTCTTATTATGAAGAGCTAGAATTAGTTTTGATGATTTGCCGTTGGGATTTTGTTTTGTTGTTGGGGACAAATTCTTTCGTTATTTACTTCTTATGTCTGCAGCCTTTTAGATATGTGTAGCGGTTTAGACGTCTTGATGATGGTGGATAATTGTTTGTGGGTTGGGTGCTGTTGGTTCACGGTGTGTTTGTTGGGCTAGTGTTACGCGGTGTTTTTGTGTTTGTTGTATTTTGGTTAGCTTGTGTTAGGGAATATTGTTTGTGGTTGAGGCTTTTTGAATGGTTGTATTAAGTTGTGTTAGTAACTGGATGATTTTGAGTTCTGGTAAAGTTCATTGTTCTATTCAAGGTGATGTTGTTATGGGTGATATAATTTTTTTTTGTTCTCTAGTAGTGAGTATACTTAATCATTTGATGGGTTGTAATAACTCTTGATGTATTTAATGATGATTGGGTTAAATTTTTGATATTGTGTAGTATGTGGTTATGTTCCGATTTGGTTTAGGTATTTTCAGAAGGATGCGTTTCGTTCTCTGTCCTGTGATATTACTTGTTGTGTTGTTGTGTGGGTTGTGGGTTTTGGTGTGTGGGTATGGTTGTTGGTATGACATGGTCTATTGTCTTGTACTGGGCCTACTGTGTTTGTCTCTATTGTTGGGAGTAGGCTTTACATTGTTCCGGCTTGGATATGAGCGATTTAATATCAACGTTTTGTGTTGTTATGTTGGTGTGGCGTGTGGCTGTCTTTGGAATTCCTTATCCACTATGAGTCTGCGTGTAAATGTGTGAAGTTTCATTTCAACTCGTGGGAATGTGTGGGTTTGACGATTAGACGTTGTTGTTGGTATGTATGGGGGCGAGAGTTATTGGGGGTGTGTAGTCTGTGTTCAAGTGGGTGGTGGTGGAGTCGAGGTCTTTGTTTGTTGACACAACCCCAATTAATACGAGGACGATGGTGAGATTGAGTCTTGTCATTTATTCTTGTGTTTGGTGGATGTAAGCTATTTATGGAAGGTCTTTATATTTGCGTATGCTGATTTATTTGTTTTTGATTTGTTGTTCTGGTGTGGGTTGTCGTCTATTTGATAGTTTATTCTTGATATCTTTTTTGTATTTGGCAGTGGATTGTTTTGTTTCAGTGTAGGTGATCAAAGTTGTCAGTTTATCTATATTATGTGTTCAGAGTATTCCTTTTATCAAAAAGTATTTAGAAAAACCTGGACATGTGATAAACCAAACACAATTTTTTACATGGAAAAGATGATGAAGAAGGTTAAGTTTAAAATGATCGTGGTATTATAAGTAGTTTGGTTCCGTATGTTAAATAGAATGAGTTTGGGAGTTTTGGTGTAGTTTTGTTCTAAGAATGATATTAAAAATAATACACTAAATTAATCCGTGCGGTGATGACTTACTCTTGGAATTTTTTATGACTTTTCGAGTATATTAATATTTTTCTTTGGGAACATTCCACATTATGTTATTGGTTGTTTTATTATTTTTTTCTTTTCGTCTTGTTTGTCGATTATGGATCTTTCTGGGTGGAGCGATGTTCATCTTAGGTTTCTCAGTAGTATTGTATTGGACAAAAGCAATATTATTATGGTTGGTGCTTGAAGATTGAGAATTTTATGTTTTTTATTCTAGTTCTAGTGGCGGGAGTGTTTCCATTGTTTGAGCATCGGGAACAAGTTTATGGATAAATTGCTTAGACGAATCGGTTGTTTGGCTGTAATATTATTTGAATTTGGATGGGCCTTAGCATGTGATAGTCTTTGAGGATTGGTTTTTTTTTTTTCTCTCCGCTGTTGTCTTACATGTTTAATGTCTGGGTATAATGTGTAGGTTTTCTTTGTTCCTTAATGTTTTAAATGTATCTTGGAGGGTGTTATTTGCGAATTTTTTTTTTTCATATATAGATATGCGTGTTTTAAGATACAATAATTAGAGTGTTATCGAGTTATGTTTTTGCAGGCTGAGGGAGGGCAGGCTATTTCAGGTGTAAGTTATTAATCAATTTTTTAATTGGTTTTGTAATAGATGAAGAATGTTTCTTAGCTTTATCTCCTGGTATTTGTAAAATTGTAAGTATGTATTATAAGTATACGAATATAGAAGGGAAGGATGGCCTATAGATTGGAGATTATTTTACCCTGTTTTGTTTTTTTTGAAGAGTTATTATTTTGTTTCTATCAGGTTTTTTGGTTTTGGGGTGGTTTTGTTTTGTGTAGTGTTTTTTGGGTTTTTGTGGTTTTGTAGTTTGTTGTGGGTGTTTTTTGGTATATTTCTCAGCAATAATATGTAACCGTGGAGATAAGACTTAGGAAGGCTGGGTGAAAAAATTGTAATATTGTAGTCTTTTTTTTTTATCAAAGTTGAATGAATCTGTGGAGAAATGTGGTTCCAAAGCAAAAATCTCCCTTTAGATTTATTTGGCAATAAATAGATCTCGAATTATGTTCACACGATTTCGTATTTCCAAAGATTTCACAGAAACTTATCTTACCCAGTGAAAAGCCCAAGAAAGTTACACGAAAATAAGAGAAATTATTGCTTCATTGAAAGTGGAAAATGACACTGCAGAACGAGGAGTAAAGTTAATGGAAGAATTCGGCAAGCGGTTTACCGTCAATGAAGAACAAAACCAATTGTTTGCAGTATAAGAAGTCTAAAACTTCAATAAGCTCCTAATTATTTTAACATAATAAATAATTTAAAAACCTATTGGCAAATACGTTTTATGATTTTAGACTCAAAGTAACTAATTTTTTTTTTAATTTTACATTTCAGGAGGTGAGCAGTTACTGAAAGATATATCCAGGAATGACTCACGAAACATGGGAAAACCTTATTTGTAAGTTTACATAATTTAGTTATTTAATTTTTTTGTTTAAAATTATGAAAACACACCTTTCTCAAATTGTTTCAATGCATTAAATTTGAATTCGCTTCATTAAATTTACGTGAATTTAATTTTTTGTTCCTAACTTTATCCTAATCACGTAAATATGTGAAATATAACCTTAATGCGACACGGGTTAACATTATTCGATTGTAAACTAGAATTTTAACTAGTATGTTTTTACACGTATTGGAACAATTGTAAGAGGTTCGTTTGCTTTTTCCTGATATTAGTGCTTGTATGAATTAAAAAAATTCGTCTCTAGTAGTTGACCTCCCTATGTATATATAGTTATTATATATATGATATATATATATATATTAATTATTATTATATATTATTGATGTATAATATATTTATATATATTAATATATATTATATATATTAATATATTTATAATAGTATATATATATATATATATTATTATAATATAATAATATTTATATATATATATTATAGGTATATATATATATAGAGTATTTGAGTGATTGTTTATGTTATATATATATATAGTTTTTTATATATATGTTTTTGTTTTATTATTATAGTTATATTATAGTGTATTATATTTAGTAGTATATTTATATATATATATATATATATATATATATGTTGGATATAGTTAGTTTTGGTTTTTGGCGGTCGAGTTTGATGTCTGCGGATTTTGTATAAATTTATATCGCGATTGACTGCATTACAAAGTATGTGTTTGAGAAATAAAAGAAAGAAATGATTGTAGATTATAGCGGTGAAGTCGGGAATTAGGAAGCAGAACAAAGAAAGTATGAGAATGTGTGGCAATTCGAGTGGCACAGGTTCTCATCAAAAGAGGGGTTATACAAATATACAGAAGAGTAGTGTCCGTTGTAATAGCGATAACACAAGGAGGATGTTGCAGTAATTACAGTTAGAAAGGCATAAAGAGCTTAGGGAGAAGAGTCACCAAGAACGGAGCAGTTAATGCGTCAAAACTACTAGATTAGCTTGAATCGGAAGACCTTAAATGTATAATGCACACTCCATATAAAGGTTACGACTCATCTTTACAGAGCAATCAAGAGAGTGGTTTGGTGTCAAGTTCTGAAGACTCCTCTAAACATCCAACCTCTTAATTAGAAGCTTCTTGTCCTCGTAGAATCTTTTTGTTTGTTGAGAGAAAGGAGGTAGTCCTCTAAGAAAGATCAAGATGAAAAGAAATGCTAAAAATATTAAGAAGAGATTAATGGTTTTGCTGTGTCTTTTCGAAAATATTGTACAGTTAAGTAGAAGATTATATTTTATAAAAAGATAAAGGAACTGAGTTTTTGAACCATTGAAAATATTCATATCTTTTCTGCCCCATTTAGAAAATACGAAGAAGATTAGAGGTCAAATGCTCCGAGGCCAACTTCCACCGTATGTTACTTGTTGTTGGGAGAATGCCTCTCTTAAAGAAAAGAGTAACGAATTGAAGAAGCGTCTTCATAAGATTAAATAGATGATGCAGTTACAGAAGCAGATGTTAAACATTAATGAAATAGATAAAAATTCGATTCTACGACAGAACCCTAAGGAACACCACATTTGATAGATTTGAAAATGTGAACACTAGTGTGAACACTAGCTGTCTACACCAGCTGTCTACACCAGCTGTTATAGCACATTCGTAAAAGAAATCAAAGAGAATAATACAAAGAAAATGACATATACTAAAAGATGGTAGCTTAGATGCCAAAAACATGTTCAAGAATATATCGAAAGATTTCGCTATCACAAACAAAAGATTCAAAGAAATACAGAATAATATAGAGGATCAAGAGTCAGATAGAAGATAACATGTAGAATGATCTCTATTTAAGATATACTGTCGACTTCCAACCGGATTTTAAATTTTATGATGTTTCCTCATCTTCATTTTTGGATAGACTCAAAAAAAGTATTTGGAAAGAGCAAAAATAAAATGACAGGAAGATAGTTAGAGAGCTGATAAGAGTCTCA
>JABUQX010033440.1:50000-65000 GCA_015478945.1 Trachelipus rathkii
AAAGAGTCTTACCTAACTACCATTTACTCATGGGATCACAATACATCTATTGGATCCTTTTAAATTAATGCGACATTTTGACACTTATCATCTAGACATTGCCTGCAACCGTAATGCTCACAGGTGAGTTAAAAGGTAATTCGATAACCTTAATTTCAAAAAACTCAGACTAAAGTGGAAACTTTTTCAGTTGCCATAAACTTGTTCTGTCTATGTTAAGTTAAAGCACTGTGTGGAGACATGGCTTAGAAACTGGAAGTCCTTTTAGACTGGGAAAAATATTTGCTAAAATAGTTCTAGAAGAAAAAAATAAACAAAAAAAAAAATAAGTTTAAAATTGCATAAAGGGACGCTTTGTGCATTTTAAAAATGGATACTTACACATGAGCAAAGCTAAATTATTTTGATCAATAATTTTATATATGTTGGACGAAGATAAAACAATATTTCTAAAACGTTAGCCAGTAAAAGAAAAAAATACTCAACATTCAAGAATTTGTTAAAGAATTGTTACTGACATCTTAAAAGAATTCAAAATAACAAGAGACAAGTAAATTAGCTTAGTTACGATAACGCATCAAACATGATCAGTGCGATGAAAAATTAAATAAGGACAATGAGGCGTGAGGAATGGGAAGCTTGGTAAATGTGATACTATTTTATGAATTGTCAAACGGAAGAAGTAAAATGAGAACAGAAATAGTAGACTCACAAATACGGATAACATTTACGGTTAACGGTTAACATTGCACACATGATGATGTTGAGTTCATACTTTGCCAGTTTAGCATGTTGGCGTGCATGGTCTTCCAAAATACTTCATAGAGCAAATCTTAGTAAGGGCAGGGCGAGACAAAATAGCAAAAGCAGCACGTACCCCAAAATTAATGGAAGTTCTAAGAATCAGTGACAAAAAAGTTGGGCAATCTTAGTGTTCAACAGACAAGATGGAAGTAACATGTCTTATGCCTCGTAAAGGCTTCTGCAACTAAAGCATATTAGTAGTAGTATGCATGGCTGCGCGTACTCTGAACTTTCTCCTCTTCCGGCACTGCAGTTGGAAACAAAATCGAAACACTCGAAGAATTTTTAAAACACCCATACACTTTACAACAAAAAAAAATATTCAATCATAAGGACTTGACTGCAGGAAAAATTTTATAGAGAACGGATCATTCCTGTAACTTCACAAATTAAATTTCCATGACTCATTCGAAAGAATGTAACTGAAAATAAAATATTTTGTCGACAATCTTTGCTTAAGAATCTTTCCAGAACTGAAGATCTGATCTCATATTTAAAGCTAGGAGTGTTCTTTGTGAACTAGACTTAAAATGAATAACCGCTATCGAACAGCAATCTGGGCCGGAGTCAGATAATTCAGCAGTTTCAGGAATCCTCGTTTTGGAATTTTGTCAGATGAAGATGAAGAAGTCAAAATTGGCCAGATAAAAAAAAAATTGGGAAAAATATGAACATCGATATTAAGCGATTTGAAAAAAAACTAAATATATACACTCTACTAGTAAAAGACATTCTACCTAAATATCTTAAATATCTTCTAGAAAAATAAAAAGGTAGAATTCCATAAGTCATTAGATGAAATAATGAAATCGACCGGAAATCAAAATTATCAGTTAAAGAGGCAATCATTTGCTATATCCTAAACATTTTTGCAAGATGCCTGACTTTGAGCAACCAATTACAGCTTTGCCTCCATATCTAGTGTAAAATGATGGGAGTAAGGCATATTTCTCTGCATTTAAAATATAATAAATCGTGAGGCTATCTAAAGGTACATCGCTAAAGGGGGTATTTTAATCTAATGGTTAATATTTTTTAATAGATAAACAATTGTTTTGAATTATAAATATTTTATATTAACATATGGTCGGGCTGTCTCAAGAGAAATTAATTTAAAGTTAGGATAATGAACTGCTGAATATATATATATATATATATATAGTATAATATATATTATATTATTATATTAATATATTATATATATATATATATTTAGTATAGATATTATATTAAATAATTAATACATTAATATATTTATATATATATATTATTAATATATATAATATTAATAATATTAATATATATATATATATATAATTATAATATAATATATATTATATATATTATTAATATATTATTAAATTATATAATATATATATTATATATAATATATATATATATATATATATAACTTAATATATATATTAATATATATTATATATATATATATTAATATATTTAAATATATTACTATATATATATAATGTATATTAATATAATATATATAATAGCTGTAACGAGTTAGTGAGGTGATATATATATATATAGGTCGGAGGTCTACAAACTTATGCGTTATTTGTGATACTTATTATTGAGTATATATAGGTCGCGAGGCACTTAAATAAAGCCGTTGAGAACGTGCTCTCAAGCCATTTTGTAATAATTATATATTTAATATTATTATTATTATTTATATTATTATTATTTATTATTAAATATTATTAATTAATTTCATTATCTATACATGCATCTATGCGGTTCAGAAGAAGATTGTATTAATTATTTATATTATGTTCTATGATTCATTCAATAGTATTCACTGTAATGATGAATTATATATTTATAAACTCTTCAAAGATTTTTCTCAAATATATAGTCTATTTATTTATTATTTACTATTTATAGTAAGGTAATAAAATATATATAATTATCGAATAATATATTATTTATAATATCTTAAATAAATTATATTAGCAAATCTTAAAGAGGATTATTATTATTATTATTATTATATTCATTATTAATTAGTATAATAAAATTTAAATATACAATATACAATTATTTTGCATTTCACTATTATAAATTAGTATAAAAAGGAGCTATTATTATAAAAATTCTTATTTCCATAAAATATAATTCCTTGTTAATATTTAGAATCCTAGTAATTATTATATATAAGTATGATTCTAAATAGACTAAATTTTCATTTAATATTTTTCTATTATTTATTATTATTCATCATGTTATATTATTTCATAAATTAATTATTCATTTATAAATCAGTAATAATGATATTATATTTCATTTGACTGTAAATAGTTGAGTATGAAAGAATATTAATCCACTTATAAATATATCACGTTTTCTAGCACGGAGTGACTAAACTGGCGCATGCAAAGTCCCACAATAGCTTGGTATTCCAATTATAATTATTTTGAATATGTTTATAATTTTACAAAATTCAACTGAAAAAAAACCAAATAAATATTTTTAAAAAATTGCCCGGCACGTGAGGTAATTTTAAAATGTCATGTAGTATAAGGCTCACGGAGCCGGTGAGAGTCGGTACTAGATGACGTAGCTATAGGTAATTTTAAATATGCTAGTGGTGAAGCCTCGGAGCCGAGTCGGAGCCTAAGGTAATTTTTAATAAATTGCATGTAGAGCGGAGGTACCGTGAGCTTTTGTATTTGCACGAAATAAAATTTGACTACTAGGTACTCACGGCAGCCTGATCATGAAAATACTTGAACAGGCCTAAAATTTAGTAAAGACCTATTTAACGCTCAACATCAAGAACATAATATTAAGTATATATACTATATACTTATATTGAGCATTAATCACAAACTCGATTATATTTATCACACATCCACCTTCCTGGCATTCTCATCAATCATTTCCTAACTATACACAGCTGCATACTAATCCGTCTCCACTCATTTCATCCAACAGTTTAAACTCAGACATATGTTCCAAGCTACTCATCATATACCAAACATAATCATTTCACACCAACTAAGCGATCATGTCCTCACTTCTAACAACCTATTACTACAATACTACTTTATTACTACGTGAGTTTACTTTCAAAACATTCTTACCTTTTACAGACCCTGCCAAATATCTTAAACCTATAAATTACATATCTCCAATACTCTCTTCAGATTCTAGTCATACACAAATGAAAATCATCCGGATTATAAATAGGTTTAGTTCACCTCTATCCACTCTCTTCTATAATTCTCCATTATTCTAACATCATCCCTGCCTGAGTACTACATACCTCTATTCTCTATACAATAACTCACTACATCATAATTATACAATATATTAAATAATCATAAGGAGAGAATTCTATATAAGTCTAACACTCACTTCACTAGAGACTCACATCTTCTCTGCATTAATATTTAAACTCAATACAATATTAATTCGACACTCGTATTTACATTTTATTCCCTTAAACTTTCACATTATATCCCTCTTACTTCTATTTTCCTGACTATCTTTAAAATCAAAATATATACATAAATCTGATAGTCTCTAGATGTTACGTGTAATATATTCTCTTATATGATAATATGTTATAATTAATCACACAATTTACTAGAATATCATTGTTATTTATTAAATGAGTGTGTTATAAGATGTGTCAAATTCTATCTAACTATCTCTTCTAACACACTTCGTAATACACGAGTCTACATCTTAATTATCATAGCCTATACTTACAATATCATATTCAGAGTACTATTTCTCATGCTCATACTACTCAATAAGAGCTAGAACTTCCTATTCACAGCAATCCACCGTATATTCTAATAACCACACTTAATAAAGCCAAATATACAACTACAATTAATAAGCCATTCACTATCAATCTCTTACAGTTATATAATCCATTAACAGTATTATTATTATATCCACCTACTACCCATTACTATATTAATATGTAAATTTATGCTCTCCTCCTCACAATCTCTCACTCACAGGTGATATATTATATATACCCTCCAAAAAACGTTTTGCTACTACACGCAACTCCAAATTCACATATAACCAAATCACATCTCCTCCTAACTGTTTCTTAATCATTTCTAACTCATAAATTTTCATCTATGCCTGCAGGATTATTACACATATCTTATCAACTCTCTCATATTCTAACGATACCTCACTTCTTACTAATGTCATCATCCCCAAAATAACCTAATATTCCTTCTTTCATCCAACCAAAACCAACCTAACACATTACTACTTAATACCTCTTCATTACTGCCAAATGCAATATTAGTCAGATTTTCGAAGTGTTTCCACTCTCACCACACTCATCTACCTAAACATCATTTCAATTCAGTATTACAATAAGCTAACTATATTCAATTATTATTCTTATACACTCAAGTATATACTCAACACTTACTTAATATATCACCTCGTCTATAATATCTAAATAATAATAATATTATATTACCTTAAAACTTGTTATAAATATTATTAGTGTTAATAATAGTGATATATATATATAATTATATATAATTTAACAATTTAAATAAAAAAAAATAATTAAATAAAAGCAATTTTCCGACCTAAAAAAAATATAAATAAAAATCTAACAAATAATAATTAAAAGAAATTGATTTATAATATATTAAAATATATAATTATTATATATATATATATAAATATATAATATATTAATATATTATTATAATATATATTTATATTAATTAATAGTATTATAATTCTGAATAATTAACACCGCCACATCACGCATACTCCATATAAATTACTGAGATACAGCATACCTGACAACCGTACCTCTAAACCTCAAAACCGACGGTATTGATACACTGGTCTTCACAGCCTAGTATAACTATATATTTTATAATTATTTATTATATGTTAGTTATTTTTAATTTAATATTGATCACTCTATTATGCTATTTATATAAAACATCTCTCTCTTATATCACTCTCTATAACTACTTCTATATATTATCATCTCTTACTACTATTATATATACATCTCTACTCTCTTATATCTCTCTTCTCTATCTCTCTCCTCATTCATCTACTTACTATCCTATATACCTACTCTTTATCTTACATATACTCTACTCTTTCACTCTAATCTATCACTCATCTCTCATCTCACTCACTCTTACTTCTCTCTCCCCTACTCATATCATATTGTACTCTCTCTCTATTCTTATGATATATATATAATATATTATATATATATATATTATATATTATATATATTATTATATATTATTATTATATATTTATATAACTTAATTATTAATATATATTATATATATATTATTTAATATATATATATATAATATATTAATTAATAAGTGAGTATATATATATATATATATTAATATATATATATAATATAATATATATATATATATATTATATATAATATTAATTATAATAATATATATATAATTATAATTATATATAAATCATGAGTGAGCCAAAAAATAAAGGCAACGTAATACAACATCCAATATCATAATATATCTGTTTGAAACCAATGAATACTCATTTATAGCATCAATAAGTTGTATAGATATGATTATACTATGATATATAAGTTAGATGACTTATATATGAATAGTGTATTATTAGATATAAAAATAAGTGACTAAATAAATTATCACTCAAAAACAATATAAAAAATGCAATCACACGATACTACTCTAGTTTTATGACTTTCATCTACTATTAATTTGTACCTATGTGCTCGCCACAGAGGAGATAACACGCAACAATAACATTGCGAGTTGAGTGCGCAAGAGTTCTATATGCGTATATACACTTATATCAGTACTACTTCGATATATACACCTCATATACCACATCCTCATAGGAGATACTTTAAAAGCACATATGCGTATACACACTCTGGTACAAGAGCATTTTTGCGCCACTGCGTGAGTGCCTTATGGAGTTAATTATATATGATACGTATGTGATCACGGTATAACAGGTCGAATAACATAGGCGAGTGCATGATTATATGAGTCTTTGCACACATAACACTCTCATATTGAGATCGTCTATACTTCAACGTCGAATGCCTACTGAGAAAATACTATGCAAATTAATATTGCGCAAAACAACGTCCAATAATACGTCATAAGACAGGTACTCTCAAGGGGTCATGTGTATTACATATATATAAGGCCAAGAGAGTATACAGCATAAGGAGGAATCCGGAGTGAATGGGGCGTGAATATCGTTCCTAGAGAGATCGTAGTTGCAAAATGTAAAATCTTGTGTAAGACAGTGGAGGTGCCGTCGATATATCACACTTTCGAACATCTGTAACTCTTTGTTAAACAGAGAGCCTATCACTGCATATTATATAAAGACCAGCAAAGATTTTAAATTTATATAATATATATGCTAACCACACTACAATGTCTGACTAGTAATAATAAATAATAATAATAATAGATAATACCATAATAATAAATAATAACTTAATAATAATAATTAATAATATAGTATATAATAATTATAATAAACAATATAATATTAATAATAATAATATATAATAATAATTAAGTGAATATATAATAATATAATAGAATAGATAATAGAAATAAATAATAATAAAATATTAATACATATATAATAATAATAAATTATTATATAAATATTATATAACAATAAATATAGAAACATATAATTAATAATAATAATAATAAATAAATAATAATAATAATAATTAATAATAATGAATAATTAATAATAATATTATTTAATAAAATAATAATAAATAAGCATGTTTCATCATCGCTTCCACTTTCCTCCCAAGGAAATGGGCGAACTTTGGTATATTGTTGTTTTTTAAACTCTATCAAATTTGCACTAGAAACAGAAAAGTAGTAAGAGAATATGAGACGTGATAGTCGATATAAAGAAGAGCCCAGCCTGTGAAGCCGCCCCTATCTGATAACGTGATATATCGTATAATCTGTCCGCTAGTCAAGAAAAATCCACCCTAATGAGTGCTTCACGGGTAACCACGACGACACCCTCACAATTCATCTCGTCTAATTTGGTTATACATGTCTTCTTGGCCTCTATGTGGTGCTCGAGCACCTCCATACTCTCTTCGCAAAACCCTCCGACCATTTTCTCAATACTGCGTACTCAAATACAATCTCATTCTTTCATACGCTCCTCCAACCTCTCAGAAATCTGCCAATCTCATTACTCTCTTCCCTCCTAGGTATTTCACTATTACTGACTATCAAATCCACTTTCTTCGGTCTCTCCATGTCAGATTTTCGCAATTCCCTAGCCACCACTCACCGCTTTACATCCTCTTAACAACCGAAAAAATCATCACATCCGTAAATATCCACGAGCTCTGAGAATATATTATGCTCATTCTCAATAATGACAGTACTTGTTCATATTACTCTCTTTACCCCTTTCTTCACCACACACAATCTCTTAATACGCTCATTCCTCATTTTTTATACATATTCTTATCTACTATTCCATCATTATAATTCTGTCCTCTCTACGTACACGTGTGTCCAATTCCCAGTTACACCTTTGTGCTTTAGATCTATATGCCTCTTATTCCAGACCATGAGTTTCACTTACTATGGAGATTAACACAAATTCGGTAACAACGTTACCCATCGATGCGTAAAAACCCCTAGAGGCGCACCTCAAGACTTAGTCTCTATGTTATAACACTCACACACAGCACGAAGTTCTCTACTTGACTCCTACGACCACTTCCTGCCTATTCACAACTTTCCTACTACGAATAACACTCCATCATCCGTTCCCTTTCATCTAACATATATCCTAAATATCTAATCTCAGATACAAATATACAACCTTGTTTCAGCTGCTCACTATCTAACATACTTTCACACCCAACCTGCTTTATCATTTATAACCTCGCTAAAATCTCTATACTCTACTATTGATTGAATAACAAGGATACATAACTAAAAGGCTATGATATATGCACTCCACCTAGCGCTTTCACTTCTCCTCCATTCACTGATTCAAAACTCAATCACTTTCAGAGCATTCCATTTATTCTTACACACGCTTCACTACTCGTCTTATACACTTACTTTGATATCTTTTCTACCGTATTCAGACACCTTATACTCACGCCTCGTATAACCATATATTCAGCCACACCTAGCCATAGCGAGCTCTCCTATTAATCCGATATCATACGCGGCTCCGTTCAGGCTCCAACATCCATAAAACCTTAAGATACAATTATATTCTTCTTCTCTATACCTTATTTCTCAGCATTTTAGTTTCTATTGAAAGATTTGACACACATTCATTCTCCAACTCTAATATACGTACCTTGTTCTTTCGCCTAAGGTCAGTACTGTCTAAGTCAATATAGGACACTCACTCTTTCGTACAAAATACCAGTTATATATATCTTCCCTACAAACACTCATAAAGTTATAACTCATCACCTCATATATAATTTCTACAGGTTTACCACTTATTATTACCTTCATTATACCATCTATATATATAAAAGTATATAGGTTAAATATAAGTAATATATTTAGGTATTATTACTCATTTATGAACTCATCCAAATCACCCTCGCGAAATAACTAATACACCTATACTCAATTAAACACTTGGTGTTAACATAACTTAAAATCCAACTTCCAAATCACCATTCCGGCCACCGTTCTTGATCATTTTACAGGTAAAAATTTCATCTATACCTGCAGAATTACTATTTTAGATAATATAAAATATAATATAATAATAATTAAATATAATTATATAATATCCCCAAAATCAATACATACACTCACATAGATATATATAATATTTAATATAATAATAATAATAATAAATAATAAGTTTTAATGGTAAATATAAAATTACCTAGAACGATGTCTCAAAATAAGAAGAGAAAATAATGTAAAAAAATTTTAAGTATTAACAATAAATTTTAATATATAATAATAATAAATTAATAATAAACACTCACACTCACATCAATATTACATCCACAAATAAAGAATTAATATATACATAGTTCACAATAAATATAAACATATAGAGTATATAAATTATTAAAGCAATCTCAAAAAAAATAATAATAAGAGTAAAATCAATAATATAATATTAATAAATAAAAATATTATTCTAAGAAATATATAATATTAACTTCAATTCCAAATGAATAATAATAATAATAATAATAATAATGTCTTCTGTTATTAACATCCAGATAAAAAAATTTATAATATTATATATCATATATATAATATATTATATATAATATAATTTATTATTTAATATAATTCAGTTATATAATATGTTTTATCACTATTATTATTATATATATATATTATTAACTTATTATTATTCTTTTTTTTTATGCATAGATTTTATCACTAAGCTAAATTTTTATTTAATTCTATTCATTAAAGCTATGAGAATGCACTATGTGCACATTATTATTATTATATATTATCATGTAATTTATTATAATATAAATTATTGTTTAATTATTATTATATATTATGTAATCTTTCATTGTTATATAATCATGTTACAATTTCTTTTTTTATAATTATAGTAGAATAAAGGCAAATAATGTTTTATGTAGTATAGTGTATGTAGAGTAGTATGTTAGTAGTAGTAGTAGTAGTTCAAAGTAGAGTAAACATTATCTAGTTGTTAAAATTGTTTTTCATTGCACTAACTCCGTGAACCGCATACATAACCGCATTAATCTCGTGGCAGAGCTCAATGCATACTGAGACTTATCACACTAACTGACATTTACAGGTATCTATATACGCATCATATATATTAATTTATATATATTTATATAATAAAATAATTTATATATATATATTATATTAATAGTATATATATATTTATATTTATATATATTATATATATATATAATATATATATATTAATAATATATATATATAACTACTCTGATATATATATATTAATTATATATAATTATATATATTATAATATATTAATATATATGATATATTATTATATTAATATATTAACTATATATATAATATATATACACTAATATATATATATATATTAATATATTAATATATATATTAATATATACTCACATATATATATATATAATATATATATATATATTATATATATATTAATATATTAATATAATATATATATATATATATTATAAAAATTATATATATATATTAATATTAATATATATTATATATATATATATATTATATATATATTATTAATATTAAATAATATATATATTATATAATATATATATAATTATATACTATATATATATATTATATATACTATATAATTATATTATTATAATATATATATTTATATAAATATATATATATATATATTTATTTATATATATATATTATATATATTAATATATAATAGATATATATATATAATATATTATATATATATAATATATATATTATATAATATTAATATATATATATATGATATATATTAATAATACTATATATATATATAGTTAGTATTTAATAAATTATATATATATTAATATATAATTTAATAAATATATATATAATATATATATAGTATATATTATATGTATATTATATATAGATATAATATTATATATATATATATATATCAATAATATATATAATATTATATTTATATAATTATTATAATATATTATATATATATTATAATAATTATAATAATTTATAATATATATATATATTAATATATATATAATATATATAAAATAATATATATATATACTTATAATATATATATATATATATATATATATTATATATATATATATATATAATATTATTATATATATATATATATATTTATATATATATATATAGATATACTATATATATTTATATAATATATATACTATATTATATACTATATATATAATATATATATATAATATATTATATACTATATAGTATACTATATTATATATATATATATATTTCTTTTCTATCCTTTCCTTCCTTCTTCCCAAGAATTAAGATGAAAACAAAATTAATGATGATACTGCTCTGACTCCGGATCCGGACTCGGTTCCGATTCATAATAAAAAAAAATGCAACACCATCTCGAACAGCAAATTGTAGTGTATAAGCACCACAACGCATTCGATGGACTCTAGAGAGACATGGAATTTGGTTCATAATATCATTTACTTGAACCTCTTTTGCACAAGGTGCCATATCCAGTTTCAGCAAGAGAACTACTGTAAGTTCATAAAGTATTTCTATATAACTCTCTCTTCAATCTTTTTTTTTCCTTTTTTATATATAGATAAACAACACCGATCACGGGCAGAGCCCTAATCTAGGAGGGGGTGTACTCAATTAACGTCCGAGCAGGACGAAGCCAACCAAGCCCATGGAGGAAATAGCTCACATTCTCCTAACCGACCAGTTGTGAACCTGGGACCCTCGCTTTGTTTGGCGAGTGCTGGAGGCATTAACAGTTGCAATGCCAACACTGTGTGGTGACACTTTTTTTTTGTGCTTCATACTTTAGATAAACATAATTTATAAACATCTGAAGGTACTTTTTGTTTGCTTAGTTTTTGTAACTTTTTACTGATAATGTGCCTGTTGTCTTTTTGATGCCAGTTATCAACAAATCTGACAATAATTTCAAATTACTGTATTTATATATGTGTGCATCCATCAACCTTTAAAATTTAAAACGCTCTTCCAATTGATTTTTGAGCGAATATTTTTCTTTCCTCACCTTTGCTAATTAATATAAAATTAAGAATATTCGATCCATCTAAATTAGTCGTAAATAATAAACTAGATGTACTGAAAGATTCGAGCTATTTTCTTCTCTTTCTCTTCCATAATTTTTAGCACATTTAGGATAGAATCCACTATTGTGACGTGACGTTTTAAATTAAATGAATGATAAAAACATATAGCCGGAGCCGGAGTTTGAAAAATGAAAAAATATGGCTCCATGGATCCAGCTCCGGCTAGAGAAAATCTACTGGCTCCGGCTTCGGCTCATGATCCGGCTCCGCATCCCTGAAAGATACTCTTCTTGGAAAGCTGATGACAGGTATTCGAATATATTGATGTAAAATTGTAATTTAAAGTTTTCACACACTACTTTGGTTAACTTGTGAGTCATTTGATGAAATGAGGGATATATCAAAAGAGCATGTACTTCTATAATATGCCTTACAGTACACTGGATGCCAAGCACGTGATTCTGTGATGTTGTCATAGAGGTGCACAGCTTCTAAGAGTTGTAATGCCAGTTTTAACCTCTAATGTTTATAAATGCTACTCTAGTCCTGTAGTAATGGCGTAATTATTGGCAGTCATTCTCTGCATATACTTCACGGCTTCTTCCACATTTAATTACGAAAAATACACACTTTTTGTTAGAATTCTGATAAAGAAACATATAAATTAGCTAGCATAACATGGTTATTACAAATAAATTAGCTAGCATAACACGGTTATTACAAATAAATTAGCTAGCATAACACGGTTATTACAAATAAATTAGCTAGCATAACACGGTTATTACAAATAAATTAACTAGCATAACAAGGTTTCGAATCAAATCCAGGAGAGAAAGAATTTATGTGCGATTATTTAACTAATTTTAAACCACACAAGAACAGCAATGGTAAACAAGGAATGTTTAAACTATCGTTTTTGACTTGTTCTGAGATAAAAAATTTACCTATGTTTCTAAATATTTTCTGTTATTTCATAAATATATTTTGAATCTTTTATAATGCTACGTAGATGTCTAAAGATGTTACCTAGATTGCGCAATCATTCGCGTACAGGAAATAGTGAGTACCATTTTCACATAAATCAAAAATATCATCCACCATGAATAAAAAGAATAAGAACTCAATACGCTGCCATGGAATACATCAAATTTAGAACTAAAAATATTTGAACTTGTATTTTTAATTAGGATTCAAATTTACGATTTTGGATAATTTTTTTTTTTTGCTAAATATAAGAAGACTAATTACTCTTAGGTTCTCAAAAGAAACATGTCCACATAGTATCATATGCTTTTTCGATATTTAATAAGACCTTCAACAAAGAAGTTTTTATTTTGTAAATGTCTCCTGCATGTTATACATTTCTAGAATATCAACGTGATCATTGTGGAAATATTCTTTCTAAACCCACTCTGATACTGGACAATATTTTGTGCCCATTCTAGGAATATATGAAGCCTATTGTGGAATTACTTTCTTCTGGTTAAAACTATCTACTGATATTAAGATGAATCTGAATGTGCTTCCATGGTTTTAAAATTGATAATAACAACGATATTCTACTATATCTCAATTGATGTTAAATATTTTTAGGGTTGTTTTGTTTATTGGAATAAGTTAAATATTGAAGCAAATGATAGATTATCATGTAACTATTATGAGAAGTGTTTTTTTTATCTATGAATTACCTGATCTAATCCAAATAAAGTTAAAGCAGTACAGATAGTCTATTTCAAAACTTAATTCAGTAAATTCTGTCTTGGTCATTTATAAATGAAGTGTTTCCTTATGGAATGCAATATTTCCGGTTGTGGCAAATGTGAGGGATACATCAATTTATCTTGTAAAAGTTACAAGTTGTCTTCAGATCACAATATAATTGGAGATACTTTAAACTTATACTAAAGTTCTGGCATTAGCTCTTTTGTAATTAAAAAGATTTATTGATGTCGGGTATACTTTTAAAGTTTTACATATTTTTTTCCTTTATGGCTGGTTTTCAATCCTTAGTCTACTAGTTTGAATGTTATGTTGGGTTTATTTTGATCTGGGAGTTTATATGGCAAGGATAAATAAGTTTTGAAAAGATTCCCATTTTATATTATTTATTAACCACTTCGGTATTTTATGTACCTAAATACGAGGGGGAGTCAAATGAAAACTTTAAAAAAGTTCTGAAATTTGGTAATATCCTGACATTTTCTTGGGAGTTGGCAACAGAGGTGGGTGTAGTTTGAGGTGTGGCAGACAGATGGCAGCACCAAGGAAGAACTAGTAGTTCTAGTAGTATAAAAAAGGACGCTCTAGTAGAGTAAAAATGGCTGCAGCACTACCAACGTGCATCGAATAGAAGCAGTATTCTGTAATTCATT
>JABUQX010033440.1:70000-80000 GCA_015478945.1 Trachelipus rathkii
CAATTTTCCCGTAGTTAACAAACTATTTTAATAATTGTAGATCTTGGTTGGGGGCCAAAGTGGGTTTAAGGGCGTTGAAACACGCTTTTACATAAATATTGAATATAAATAAACAAATGTCTTTGATACCTTTTTTCTCTAAATCTGTTAATGAAATTGATCCTTGAAAAGATATATTTTTAAAGAATAAATGGCATTTGCCATCCATCTGGAGTGATGGATAGCACCAGGTACTCTGAAAAAAATATTTTTTGGAAGAAGACATCCTAAAAAAATTAAACAAAGTTGGATAAATTCTTTATAATTATCCCTGAGTGTCGACTTGTTGGATAAGAAAAATTGAAATCTGGCCCGAATTACGTATTTTATATCTAATATATTTATCATCAAAACCATTTTTGCATTTTGTCTTGTCTAGCTCACACCACCCAGTCTGAAATTTTTAAAAAATTTCTGGCTGAGGGTCAGTGGTTGTATTCATATTACAATCAAATATTGCTTTTAGAATAACTTCTAAAAATCCAGATTTTGCCTGAGTAATTCCCATACTATTTTCAAGCTGAGAAACTCCAATCAACTGTTCTTTATACCCACAACTAATCGAAACCGCTACCCTCTCTAGATTTTCTTTGCTCAAAATAAAATATCTGGAAGCAATTTTCCATCCCAGTACACAACAGCTCCCTCTAAATCGGAATTTTTGAATCTATTTTTGATAAGCTTAGTCCTTTGTTTACGGAAATGCTCTCTGCGGAGTCGTATTACACTTCTACTTACAATTAGATTCAGTGGGTCAGGACCTAACTCCTCTACAGTATCTGATATTATTCGAACTTCGTCTCCATCAGAAATGCTACACCTATCTAACAATAAAGGTAATTTTTCAGTAATAATCTCTTCATTTCCTAGAGAGTACTTCCTCTTCTTTATTTCTGGCCTATTTCTTCTGTGTCTGAAAAATTATCCTCCATTTCCATATCTTCTTGCGTCGGCTCCTCTTCCTCTGATGTGCTGCTTAGTGAAGATTCCAGTTCTATATCTTCATCCTCAAATCTTTCTAAAAATAAAACAAATAAAATTGAATAAACCATTAAGCACTCACAGATAGTGACATCAAGTCAACTAATCTGAACAGAAAATATAATAATAAATAAATAAATTTTAATAAATAAAAGTTTTAGTTAATGTCAAACTATGTACTAACGTAGTACTAAATAACATGAAAAAAGAAAAATTAAGGGAAAACTCAGAAACTTACATACATTTTCTCTTGCTTTTGACAATCTTGCCATCTCAGCTGCTCGTCTCTTTTCTCTTCGTTGTTCTGCTTTTATGAAATTTATATAAAGGCCTTCCATAGAGCCAGGACGTCCTTTTTCTCTCTCAGTCTAGAGTAAGAAAAACTGTTTTTCAGTACACCCTGATTCGCAACGTCAAATAGGTCATCAGGAGTTGGCTTGAAAGCTTCTACTTTTTGATTTTGAACTGTGCTGCTTGCAGATCTGGTAGCGGTTTTATTGCAGTTTTCTCCACTCTCCATAAAGTTTTTCAAGCTTTGCAACACAATCTTTAAAGTGTCTGATTGGTATCTTAGCTTTCTCCCCAAAAAATTAGAACTTCCTGTATTGTAAGTCTTGCAGCTTCTCTGGTATTCAATTTCACTTGGCGCATATTATAAAATAAACTGCGTAAAACTTGACAATTAGATGGCAACTTACTGCTAGTGATTTGATGAGACATGTGGCCAATTAAAAAAATCTTGTCTTCTTCCGTGAACTCATGCTCGTTGATGCTGTAGAAGACGAAGGTGAGAGTGAAACTTCAAGGCAGCAATATTTCCTATAAAATAAGACAAGAATCAGGTTTCTAGGACAAATAATTTTTCATTTTATGAAGGAAAAACTGCGATTTTTTTCCAAAAAATATTCAGTTTCTCCTTCATAAAATGAAAATTATTTGTCCTAGAAACCTGATTCTTGTCTTATTTTATAGAAAATGTTATTGCCTTGAAGTTTCACTCTCATCTTCGTTTTCTACAGCATCAACGAGCATGTGTTCAAGGCGGAAAGACAAGATTTTTTTTTAATTGGCCACATTAAAATAATCTTGTCTTTCTGCCTTCAACTTATGTCCGTTGATGCTGTAGAAGACGAAGGTGAGAGTGAAACTTCAAGACAACAATATTTCCTATGAAGTAAAACAAGAATTAGGTTTCTAGGACGAATGGTTTTCTTTTTGCGAATGAAAAACTGCAATTTTTTGCAAATATTTGCAGTTTTTCAAAACTTTAACCTCAATGAGGCACGGGTTAACGTTATTCAATTGAGCTTTGCCAATCTCATTGTTTAGGCAATTAACAACTTTTAGGGGGTTTCCCAGAAGATACAACGAAATTTCTTTCCCCCTCCTATAGCTTGTGACCACCCTAATATATATATATATATATATATATATATATATATATATATATATATATATATATATATTATATATATATATTATAATATATATATATATATATATATTAATATAATATTATTATATATATATATATCATAATATAATATATATATATATATATATAGTTATGATATAAATATATACAAAAAAAAAAAAAATAACTATATATATAGCTAATATATATATATATATATATATATATATATATATATTATATATATATATATATATATATATATATATATATATATATATATTATATATATATATATATTACTATATCTTTTTATATATGTTTTTTATATAAAAATATATATTAATATATATATTATATATATATATATATTTATTTATATTATATATTATATATATATATATAATATATATTATATATATATATAAATATTATATACTACTATATATATATAATATTATATACACGTTGCTATTCTCTGAAAATCTGGTTTTTATAATAATATATACAGAACCAATGCTCTGACATTTTATGGATAGATACAATAAAAAATTTTGTCTTATTCTGTGCAGAAAGTTGGTTAGTGGAAATCGTATGAGAATTCTAAAGAATGGTGATGTACTTCTTTTCGACGTTTCTGGAAGACCAGTAATTCCCATCTTCAGGACAAACATACAAACATGGTAATAATTCTTAGGTAGCTTGTTGGTAAAAGGCAGTTGAAGTCTATATTATAACACTATTATTACAAAATCTATAACTAGAACAGTTGCACATAGTAGATATATTATACTGTGAGTTGCAGGTGAAACCGACCGCTATCTATTAACTGAGATACAAAATCCCTGGACTTCTGACCCTAGCTACTTCTGATACTTATTTCTTTTTCGATAACCAACTTTATTCACAAATTGATTCTTTGGCAATGGGCTCTCCTCTCAGTGCTATTTTAGCGAACGCCTATCTAAAACATTACGAATCCATCTGGCTTGACAAAGCTTCCCCCAATATCAAACCATCTTACTACAAACGTTATATGGACGACACCTTCCTCCTTTTTTCTGATGCACATAAAGTCACACCTTTCCTAAACTTTCTTAATAAACAACTACCTAATATTAAATTCACTAAAGAAGAGGAATCCAACAATAGCCTACCTTTCCTCGACATCCTCATCACAAAAAACTCTTCTGATTACAACACAAGTATCTACAGAAAACCTACTTTTACCAACTTGTCTCAAACTTTTTTCAGTCACGTCCCCTTTAATCTTTAGAGCCTTCGATCTAACATCTAATTATCAAGAACTTCATAAAGAATTTACTTTCCTAATTAAATTTTTCAACTCAAATCTCTACCCCTCTTCATTAATTTATACGTTAATTAGAAGATTTTTGAACCGATCTTATTCTATTGACAACCTTACACTGTCGGCACCAAAACAGCCATTGTTTGTCAAACTTCCTTTCTACGACCACTACTACATCAAAATTAAAAATGAACTACTTAAAATTCTACAAAATTGCTATCCCCATTTGAAATTTATTTTTGTCTTCATCCCCAACTCTTCTATAGGCGCCTACTTATCTCATAAAAACCCTCTACCTGCTCCCTTGCGTTCTTCAGTCATATATAAATATTCCTGTGGTGCTTGCACGAGCACCTATGTTGGCAGCACTCAGAGCCACTCTCTGTCAGGGCTGATGAACATAGAGGCTGCTCGGCTAGAACCGGTACATATTTTACATCCACCCCTTCCAGCATTAGGAAGCTATAGCTCACTAAAAATCATTCCCGAAGTCCTAATCTCACTTTACAAATTCTTTCATAAACTGAACCACCTGTTAACTTGATCTAAAAATTTAGAATCAATTCCAAATAGCCAGTTCTTAAATTCATCGACTTAATGAGATAGACGTCCATTTCACCTGCAACTCACAGTATAATATATCTACTATGTGCAACTGTTCTAGTTATAGATTTTGTAATTATAATAGTGTTATAATATAGACTTCAACTGCCTTTTACCAACAAGTTACCTAAGAATTATTACCATGTTTGTATGTTTGTCCTGAAGATGGGAATTACTGTTTCCCGAAACGTCGACAAGATTTCATAAAAGTGAAAAGAAAACTTGTTTTGCAATAAAAAGCTTTAAAGCAAAGAATGATTATGGATTTTAATGTATGTAC
Organism: Trachelipus rathkii; assembly: GCA_015478945.1. Classification (NCBI taxonomy): domain Eukaryota; kingdom Metazoa; phylum Arthropoda; class Malacostraca; order Isopoda; family Trachelipodidae; genus Trachelipus; species Trachelipus rathkii. Next base: position 74,627 of record JABUQX010033440.1, read on the forward strand.
CAAGTTTGGATTAATTTTTATTATTATTATTATATTATTATTATTATTATTATTATTATTATTATTATTATTATTATTATTATTATTATTATTATTATTATTTTTATTATTATTATTATTATTATTATTATTATTATTATTATTATTATTATATATATATATATATATTTATATATATATATATATATATATATATAATATATATATATATATATATATATATATATATAGTATATATAGTGTAGTATTCCAGGAGGTTCTTGAGCTCAATCAGTCCTTTATCTGAGCATGAGGAATACGCGATATAGGTCTGAAACTTGGAAAATAATCTATATATGGGTAAGCTCGAATCCGTGTAATTTTCAGGTCTGTAGGATGTATAGGGGGGTCACCCCGAGGGTGGACGCCGATCATATGGCGCTTATCGCCCTTAGTTTTTGCTGTATCTTGATCTGCGTGGGTCTGAGTTCTAGGGCCGCTAGAGTCGTAGCGTTTGGGCGCCGACCATTCTGGAGTCAAACAGATCCGAAGATGTCTTTTGCTCGACAGACACAGACTGAGTTGTCGCCGCGTGCGCGATAGCACATTAGGGTGTGGTTATGAATGGCAACATTATTTTATTATTATTATACGATCCGAGAAGTGATCCCCGAAGGGGACCACTTCTGAGTTGTTTTTTAACCTTCTGCGCCTCTGCTTCAGCCGACTCCGAGTCCGCACAGCACTGCAACCGCCCCGGTCCGCACCGCACCGCACCTGCGCCAACGCTCCGCATATATCTATATAAGTTAGAGTTATCGTATCGTAATAAAATTTTGGAGGGTGGTTAGATGGTAAGGTAACCATCGATGTTACGAAATACGCCTGCGTGGGTCCCCAAGGGGGGACCCACCCCCCTCAAACTTAAATTATTGACGTAGAAAGAGCCTGAAATTTGGTAAGTCAGATTCATAGTTGAGTCTTCTAGAAAGACTTGGTGATGTGAACTGCGGAGTTGGCTCCGGCACCGGTGCTGGAGCCACTGCGGTGGCGAGTTTATAAACAGTCGTATAACAACAATGTAGGCTGTCCTTTTATATATGATTATTGGATATGTAGATTTCCGAACAATAATGGTTCAGAACATCAAGAAAAAATAAATCAATAAATAACTAATAAATAAATAAATTTCATTATTCTTTTTTGTATAACTTACAAATTACGTTTTTACATACCCTAAACAGTAAAACATAATCATCCAGCCCCCACCTGCATATCTGACCATCCTGTGATCCATTGATCATTCGATCTATGTTCTATTGATCTATTTGATCTATTGATTAAGGTCAAATTTTTTTACTAAATTGTCATGTTTTACATACCCTAAACCAGTAAATCACTAAATCAAGCCAACCAACCTGCATATCCGTGATCTATTGATCTTTGATCTATTGATCTATTTCCTGCTATGATCTATTGATCTATTGATTAAGGTAAATTTTTTACTAAAATTGTCATGTTTTTTATACCCTAAAGCCGTAAATCACTAAATCAAGCCCCCATCCAGCCAATCCCCACCCTCCTACAATCTATTGATCTATTGATCTATTTGATCTATTGATCTATTGTTTAAGGTCAAATTTTTTACTAAATTGCAATGTTTTACATACTAAAGCAGTAAATCACTAAATCAAGCCAAACCCAACTTGCATATTGTCCATCTGTGATCTTTGATCTATTGCATCCTATTGATCTGATTGATCTATTGATTCTAATTGATTAAGGTCAAAATTTTTTACTAAAATTGTCATGATTTTACATACCCTAAAGCAGTAAATCACTAATCCAAGCATCCCTCACCCTCCTGTCCCATCATGATCCATTGATCTATTGATATATTCATCTATTGATCTATTGATATTTTGATTAAGGTCAAATTTTTTATACTATAAAATGGTAACGTTTTACATACCCTAAATAGTAATCACTAAAATAAGCCAACCCAACCTGCAATATCTGTCCATCATGTCTATTGATTCCTATTGATCTACTTGATCTTTGATCTATTGGATCTATTGATCTATTGATTAAGGTCAAATTTTTTTATCTTAAAATTTGTTCCCCCAAAATGTTTTACTACCTAAACAGTTAAATCACTAAATCAAACACCATTCAAACCATCATCCGGCCACCCTCCTGCCACTATGATCTATTGATCTATTGATTAAGGTCTATTTTTTCCTAAAATTGTAAGTTTTACGCAGTAAATCCTAAATCAAACACATGCCATCCTACCTTCCTGTCACTTCCTGTCCATCCTTGATCTTTGATCTATTGATCTATTGATTCAAGTCACATTTTGAGTATCATTTTGGATAAACATAACATAAATTCAGGTTCTTTATACAAAGATCAATCAATAATATGTCAACCGTAACAAGTTTTCCACATTAATACAGCTAACATAGCATTACTCTGAACTAAGAAAATAATGCCCAAAGACAAACATAACACATCTTAAGCCAGAATAAACTGCTACATTTACAAAGTTTCATACTTAACACAGTAAAGCAGTAACATGGTATGCAAACGTAACTAATCTAACTTTTTCTAAGCAAACTCTAATATTAACGTTAAATCTTCCTAACACAGTAACATTTAACTAAAATTTCTCAACATTGGTTAATTAGTGTAATTATCATAAAGACCAGCGAAAGTATGCTAACGTAACAAAGTTTCGCACATTATAAAGCTAACAATAGCATTCAACTGAACTAAGAAAGATAATGCAAAAGACAACCTATCACAAGTTAGCGGAATACCAGTCAACATTTAAACAAAGTTCCATACTTACACCAGTAAAAAGCAGCTAACTGGTATGCAAAACTAACTTATTCTTACTTTGTTCAAGCAGTAATCCTAAAATATTCAACGTTAATGCTTACACTAAACAGTAACATTTACTAAAATTTCTCACAACATTGGTTAATTATACTGATCAACGAATATAATCTAACATAACAAAGTTTTAGCATTAATAAAGCCAACATAGCATCATATGAACTAGGAAAATAGATGTACCACGACAACCTAACACATCCTACGCCCTAATAAACTGTTAACATTACAAAGTTCCACACTTAATTCCAGTAAAGGTAACTAACTTTACATACAAAACGTAACCTATTCAATCTTTTTCAAGCAATCTCTAGCTATTAACGTTAATCTTTACATTGACACGTAACATTTATCAAAAAATGTGTCATCCGACCATACCTACCATCAATAAATACCTAACGAGTAAAATACGAATAGAAGTAAAGTTTTTAGACTTATCTCTTTTAGACTCCGCATCCTTTCAGAAAATACCAACTCTAAACATGAAAAATGATTTTAACGCGCTTTAAACATTTGCATAAGTGATGCAATACTTATTATATTTGATCCTCTGGCAGGAATACAAGCAATGTAGCAGTATCCATCCCGTTGACGATAAAATTTTATTGACACAACGTTGGGAATAACGAAGCTCCTCGTGAAGATATCAACAACACACGTGGAGATGCGGGGAGATGTCATCGGACCAGTACAGTGAAAGAAAATGTCCTACTGAATGGAAATCGTATGCATAAACAACCCTTATAGGTAAGAGATTCTTTCTTTCATCCCAATCAGAAGAAAGTAAACAAAATACAATGCCCGAACGAACCATATCAGTTCAAAAGGGTATAATATTCTCGTCGATGACAACACAAACAACAAACAACATAGTACAGGAGGAGATAAGTTTCTTTTGGATACTACAATGAATATATGCTAGTAAGCATTGTTTTCACATTAATAAAGCTAAAATGACATCATCTGAACTAAGAAATAATGTACACGATCTGAATGTAACACAACTTAAGCACGAAATAAACTGTTAAACATTAACAAAGTTCCACTTAACACCTGTAAGTAACTGACATTGCATACAAAACCGTAGCCTATTTCATACTTTTACCAAACATATCTCCAACATATTAACGTTAATTTTACATTAACACAGTAATATTTAGTAAGAATTTATCATAACCCTGTTTAATTATCATACAGAGCAGTGAAAGTATGCTAACGTAACAAGTTTTCCACATTAAAAAGCTAACATAGCATAACCTGACTAAGAATATAATGTACAATGCAAACCCAACACACCATAAGCACGAATAAAACCACTAACATTAACAAACTTTCACACTTAACAACAGTAAAGTACATAACATTTCGTCCAAAACGGTAACCTATTCAACTTTTTCAAGCATATCTTCTGACATATCAATGTTAATTTTAGCATCAACTCGTAATATTTAACAAAAGTTTAGCAAAAAACCTGGCTAATCATCATACTGACAAAGAATATTAATGCTGAAACGTAACAAAATGTTTTACATCAACTTCGTGACATTTAACAAAAAAACAAAAATTCATCATTACCTCGTCTAAATATCATAATCCGCCAAGCGAATAATCGCAAACATAACAAAGTTTTAACCAAACATACAAAATAACAAAATTTTATCCTAAAATTAAAAATAAGTTCCTTGAGTAAAATATCACAGTAAAACGTAATAATTTACTGATTTTAAAGCAGTAAATCAGTAAATCAGTAAATCAAACCACCCATCCCTGCAGTCCCCTACCACTCCCACGCCTGTGATCGTATTGAGCCATTGATGTCAGTCATATTTCATGTATCAATTTTGGACAAAACATAACATAAAAATTATGTTCTTTATATACTAACCTACGACATATATGCTTAATCAACAAAGTTTTAAACATCAAACAAAGCTAACAAAATCATAACCGCTCTAGGAATATAATTGTACAAGATGCAAAACCTAACATACCTAGCGTATGAATAATCAGTAACATCCTGAAAAATTCCCTACTGAATAAGGTAACTAGCTAACCAGATCATACAATACTCGATATGTTACAGCTTTTCGAGCATATTAGCAGCAGGTAAAGCCGTATTATCTACCAAAATCCCTTAACAAAGTGACAATCTATAAAGATGCACCAATATTGAGCTATGAACATTGATACTATCTTCATCAAAGTTGTCCACTCGTTTTGAGTAATAACCTTATTTGACCTGGAATCAATCGTAGACTTAGCAAAGTCTAGGGCAAACTAACATTATTCAACAAAAACTTAACCTATGTTCACGTTTCTAACACTTCATCGTCAGTTAACACAGTAATGTCTTACAAAAACTCATCAGTTCTCTAACAAATCAGTGTTATTCTCCACATTGTCATAGTAATAATTAACATAACGTACTTATACATTACGAATAAACAGTTTTCTTAACCAAGAGATTAAGCAAACACATTACCTTCCGAGGAAACCC
>JABUQX010033441.1:0-12710 GCA_015478945.1 Trachelipus rathkii
TAATTTATTATAATGTATTTAAGTAATTCAGATATTAATTAGATTATAATTAATATTATATATACTTTATTATATTACTATAATTATATTTAAGTATTATATTATATATATTATATATATATATATAATTAAGTTATTATTAATAATTTATTATTATTAATAATTTATATTAATTTATATTATTATTAGGTTATTGTCACAATTATGTGAGTCAAATATTATTATATCACGATGACATATATAATGACGTACATATTATATTACTATTTTGCTTATTAAATATATCTATAAATATAATATAGTAGCTATTTTTACGAACTATCGTATTCTTTATAAATATAGAAGTGAGTATAGATTATATATAATATACATATATACATATATAATACTAATATTAAAATTCCTTTTATTATATTAATATTTATTTATTACTAATATATACATTCCACAATATATTTGAGTATAAAAATAATAACCGCCTTAATAAGTTTCCTCATCTGACCTCTGGGAATTACTGGCCGCTAGCAGATGCACTGACGCCCGTAGTGATTTGACCGCGACGAACAATCAATAACTAATAGTCACACCGGCGGTGAGAAGTGTCCATAGAAGGAATAAGCAGCTTCTTATCATTGAGTATATATATGAACAATAACTAAATATATATGAGAGATATGATCTAAGAAGTCGTAAGTATAAAAGTATGATCGGAGTCTTAAGAATAAATATGTCCTATTTATATATATATATAGAATTAGTTATGATATATATTGAGATCTGAGTAAGTCGGGAGCTACAGTTATATATATATATATATGAATATAATTTATAGATAATTATAATGTATTATATATTAATATATAAATACTTAGTTAAGAATTATCGTTCTTGAGGCGAGAAAACCACCACTTTTACGATATGTAATGGAATAGAGATATTGTACTTTTAAACACTTGGGAATAATAATATACTATATATAAATTGCGTGTTAAACTCGAAACAGGGTAAATTTCAACGTATTTTCTAAGTATGTAATAATTATTAAGGGGTGGTCTGCCCCAGAGGTCGGAAAGTGAATAATGCGCTTACAGACTTGTTGCGGCTATTCCTAGAGCGCAGATAAGGCTTAAGACCCGTTCGCTCATTATTCATCGAGCGTGAATGACGTATCTTCGTATCGTAGACGATATTAACTGTCAGCTGCGTGAGTAGCGTGAGTTCGCTCATTGCACGCGTGCAAGATAATACCTCATAACATTTATAATTTATTTACACGAGAAGTATCGAAATCGAATCTGAGGCCATGTTTTTAGTTAGGAATGAGGGATAATCAGTTTTTTTTTATTACAATCACCGAACTGAATTACGTATTCCGACGACTGGTTGCTATCTTTCTGCATCCAGAATTCTGATTGCCAGAGACATGTTATGAATTTGCCAGCCAGCCTCCAGAGAATCATTAACAACTTATCTGTATATCAGTGCTAAAATTTGAGGGAGTGGATTAAAATATTATTAGGATTAAACCTCATCCTTTGTATAATTAATTAACTATCCCTCCTGTAGGTACACTCCCCCTACCCCCGAATGGGATCACTTAGCAACTCTCATAAATTAAAAATAAATTACTATTGTCATATAAAAAGCTGATATATTATTGGTAGAGTAGGAGTTCAAAGTAGTTGATTTAATACTATATAAGAATATGGTTAAAGAAGTCATATAGGGAAGTTTGGCTCTGGCACACTTATGAGGTGCTAGTGATGACCGCTGCGGTGCCGAGAGTGTAATATAACTTTGTACGTACTAAGCATACATAAATTTGGTGTGCGTATAATATTTTTTAATGGAGGCGTTTGATAGATTCGAAATATATGGTTCAAGATACCATCGAAGTAAAAAATTATAAAATAACTAATATAATAAAGTTTAAAAGTTCTTATTCTTTATTATGTTATAACTACAAATTATTATTTACAAAATTTTTATGATCTTCATAATTGCAGTAAATGCAGTAAAAATCAATTACCCTACATTCCTACAAGCAACTTATTTCCAGTCCAGTCTGATCTATTTAATCTAGTGTTGGTTGGTTATACTTTGTATCTAATGATCATTGATTTATTTGATCTATTTGATTTTTTAGGAATTTTTATTGTACATAAAATTGTAAAGTTTTACATACCAACTATTAATAACAAGATGAAAATCATGTAATAGTCATACGCGCACATCCACTAAGACACGCCTCTCGTCCAGTCGTGTTCTATTACATTTCTATTGATTTCTTAGTTTTCTATGATCTATCGATTTTCGTCCGTTTCTTTCTAGACGTTTCCTTTTTATACATTACACACGAAGTCAGGTAAAAGTTCAGTAAACTACAATGCCACCAACTACCTCTGCTGTCCAATCTATGATTTATGATTTATTGATTGCAAACTATTGATTAAGTTGGTCTAAAATATTTATTGACTAAAATATTGCAATCAATGACTTGGAAGCCTAAATCAAGTTAACATCAGTACAATCAAACCACCATCCAACCCTCTACCTCCTGTCCAATCAATGATCACTATTGATTATTGAATTACGGTCAAATCTTATGTACACATATAAAATTTGTCAATGTTTTATACATACCCCCTAAGACATCAGTAAACTCAGTAACAACCACTACGCCAATGCCACTCAAGCGCTGTCAGCCCTCCTTGACTCATTGATTATTGATCTATGATCTAAGTTGACCTTCAGATGATTCACTAATGAGCTATTGAGTCTATTAATCGATTTGATGGTTCATCCCAGTTTTTACGAAAATTTCATGTTTTACATACACAAACAGTAATCAGCTAAATCAACCCACACAAAACCAACCACTATCACTCATCCTGAACGATTGAATCTACTGAACTACTGATTCAACATCACATCTTGAGTAATCATCATTCGGATAAACATTATACATAAATCAAAGCTCTTTCATAGAGGACACAATTCAATTCAATATACACTTTCAACGTAACAAGTTTCCATTAATAAAGCTTACTTAGCATCATCTGGAACTATGAATATAAATACTAAACTCTAATGACAAACCTGACTATACCTTACCAGCATGAATACAAACTTTAACGTCACTACAAAGTTTCCACACGCATTAACAATCAAGCTAACCACGTGTAACATCAACATAGCATTACAAAACGTAACCTATTCATTTGCATACTTTGTCAACAATATCTCTAACATAAACACAATGTATTACATTTAATATACATGTTAATCATATATTAACTAAAATTTATCACAACATGGTTAACTTTATGTAATAATATCTCTTGAAAATCAGAGCACATCAAAAGCTCTAACCGTAATAAGGTTTTCACCAAATCACACTAAAGCTACATGGGTGTATACCCACGAACTAAGAAATACTATTACAAATACAATACCTACACTCATACATAACATACACTAAGCTTACGACTAAACTATCATAACCCATGAAAAGAGTTCCACACTTAACAAACCTCTAAAGATCTACATTACACACTCAAAAACGGTAACTATTCACAACACTACAATCTCAAAAAGCATTGTCTCTAACATAAACAATGTTATTTAACAATTACACATGGTTAATGATTTAACAAAATTTACACATAACCTATGTAAATATTATTCAGATAAGCGAAGTATGGCTTATGACGTACAACAGTTGTTCACATTAAATTAACAGCCAACATTAACAAGCTAAAACAAATATACATATACACACGACAAACTACACATTCTAAGCAAGCCATAAAACTGCTAAACATAACAATGCGTCCTCATATACTGTATCAATTGCAGTAAAACGTAACTACAACAAGGCCTCACAAAAACCATAATCCATTGCACACTTCACTCAAACGATACATCCAACCGATAGACAATGTTAATTAATTTAACTATTAACCATTAGTATATACTTTAATCCAAAAAAATTTAAGCCATAACCGATACCTAACACATTCATAATACTAATGGGTAAACCCATCATCAACGTACAAGGTCTTAATAACACCTCATGTGAAAGCTTAAACCCATGATACATTATAACATACTTAACACACAACAACCAGAAAAATAAACAGCTATCATTAAAACAACTAGTCCAATAAAGGCTGAACATACGAGGAAGTAAAACAAGTGTTTTCAAATTTTAACCATAATACAATTATCATTGAGCGAAAACACCGTTAATATAAATACATATAAAAAACTATATAAAATACATAAAAATAACATAAGTTTATTTAAAAAAATTAATTCATCTTAATCACAATAGTGCGACGTGGATTCAGCAGCGCAAGGCGGTATATCGGGTCTCAAAGAATTCCAGCGCAGCCCTGCCCACCCTGAAACGGCATGTTAAGTAAATATCACACTGCATTCAAGCAAGCCACCTTAAAACCAATTTTCGCGAGGCATTATTTTCGATTTAAGCATCCCGCATGCACTTCATTCACTTCTCATACAAGAGATCAAGTAAATTCACTCTCACAAGAGCTGATAGTTATTAAGTGCCGTCCGTAGCTAGAAACTGTAGTAAGTACAGTGAAACCAAATTAGATGTTCCGGTGTAAATATCATAGTTACACCCATGTGGCTAAACTAGGAGTCCGAAGTCCTCAAGTATGTCAAGTCATCGTGAAGCGCGATGTTAATTCGTTTTTTTATTTTAAGCAACTGCCTGTATAGTTCTACTATACTTCGTTCGAAGCTGTGAAATCCTAGACACGTAATTACTCCTGTAAGGTACACTACAATCGAAGGGTTTCCAGCATCTGTGAGTTGTCGATAACAACACAGGTTCTTCGAATCCCGAGCCACCACCGATGAGAACAAACGTCACTCTATTAAAATCACTATCACATCACGTTTATCTTTTCCAGTTAGAATATTTCACTGAAGTCGATATAAATCACCATAGACACACATTTATCCACTAGTCACACTGCGCTGCAATTGAAATACATCTTAGATGACAACTCTTCACCACAAAGTGAATATAAGGGTCCTCACTCTTATTTGAACCTCTGGGCAGGAATACAAGCAATGTATCGGTATCCATCTGTTGACGATTAAAGATAAATGACACAATCGTTGGTAATAACTGAAGTCTTCCTTGATGACAAAATAACAACATGGTGTAGCATGCGCCGAGGGAGTAAGTCATCGTACCATGCACTAGCGGAATAAAATGTCCCTATATCTTGACGAGAAAGTCAGACATGCTGATAATAACAACTCTTAAATGTATGTAAGAATTTCTTTCTTTAAATCCTAATCTAGGAAGAAATTAAACATATAGAATGACGTACGCTCGGTGAGACGAAATTAATCACATTAATTAATGTTCAAAGGGTTAATATTTCTCAGGTTAGACTACAAACAACAACAATCAACACAACAACAATAAATAGTTACAAAAAGATAAGAGTTTATTATATACTAACCAAATGACGAATATTTGCTAACAGTAACAGTGTTTCACATTGAATAGAAGCTAATCAAGCATGAAGACGTAGATACTAAAGGAAAAATTTATTGTACAATGGCAAACCTGACATCATGTGTACGTTGCACGAATAATCTATTCTAAACATTACAAATAATACCCCGCACTATACAACGAAATATTCTACATATAACACTTTCAATTAAAAACGTATACACTATTATCTACATATATAACTTCTCTGAGCATTATCTTCATATAAATAATCAATGTTAATTTTTACATTATACAATAATTAATATTTATACAAAATATTAGCAATAACCATTATGATCTAAGCATCATACTAGACATCATATATATAACAAATATATATTTTATAAAATTGTTAACAATAATTTTTTTATTAACCATTCAAACCATTTCGTAATATTTATCAAAAAATTCATCATAACCATTATTAGCGTTCTAAAAATATCAATATAATCCCCAAACGAATAAATCGCAGAACATAACAAAGTACAATAATCCAAAAGACCATTATATAATAACTGCTGCTGTAATATTAACAATAAATAATCACAAACAATGTAAACAGCCAAGTTAAAGAACAATAGATATTCTAATAACCAAAATCAAAAACCAAATATAAAGACTGAAAAATCAAACATTTTCACTCCAAGCAAGCTGGTAAAATTAATTCCCTATGTAACACATTTTTTGTTCTTTCGGCAACAACTGTAATTTCTTATTTTCTGATACCTATAAGGTATGAAAAATGGCTAATATTTCCTCCAAACTTTGATTTTGTGACCAGGGTAACTCCCTTGTTGATGAAATCGTTGGTATGAAAACTTCTCTCACACAACCATTAGTCCCATGCAACGTATCTGTTTCTGAAACTGCCCCTTATGGATAAAAAAAAGCTGTTATGGCATCACTGCATAAACTGATGATTCCAGTCATCCAAGGAGACCACGCGAAAGCTGTCTCCCAACTAGAAATACGCATAAGGAAAACACTACTATGAGTCCTTAGTCTAAACTCTTACCCCCTCTAATTTTTATCTGCATTTCGCCGCGTCAAATCCAATTCTAGAAATTTCCAAACTATGGTGGCCTTTGCTCACCTGATGATAATATATATATATATATATATAATTATACTATTTATAATTTATATAGTATATATATACTCTTATATATATATTCTATATATATATCCCCACTATATATTATATATATATATATTATATCTCCCCTCACTATATAATAGTATAATAGTATATATATATATATATATATAATTAATAATTAATCGAAATATCCCTTTGTGTTAACTATTTGCTTTAATATGAACTGTTAGTCATTGAAGTTATTACACTGTTAGATTTTATACATGCCGCTGCCTTCTCCAATAATAACAAAATAAAATATTTGCATTATAACTCTACGCTTATATCATTTGTTCCGAACACTGAAATATATTTTGTTGTATGTTGCGCATTTGCACTTGTATTGTCTTAACTGGTACTTTACCGTTTAGCATTGGAGATTAATTCATATGAAAAGTGGTATATTTTTATTCTCAAAAGAACGAGCGAAAAAAAATAGTTGAAAACAAGATAGAAAGAATGTTCACTGTAACTCTGTGAAGCAATTAGAGCTGAGTTAGAGTCGCAAATTTTGAAGTTTGACTGCTGGAGTCCGGAATCGGTGTCATGTTGGAGTGGAATAGAAAATTTTTGTTTTAGTACAATAAAAAGAGTCCGGAGTCGGAGTCGAAAAATCTTTTTGTTTAGTGGAGTCGGAAGTCGGAGGTCAAAGTCAAAAATTTTTATTTAAATGGAGTCGGAGTCGGGACTCGGGAGCCGAAAAATTTATTTTACGACTCCGCAGCCCTGTTTAATATGAAACATCACTTACAGCATTGCATAATAACGTTTTATGGGTATCACTACAACAAGAACACATTTACTTTTAAATGTATCACTATTCATTATACTTTACTTTTATGATCCTACACTACACATCACTTTTACTTTTATGTTTAATCAACTAATTCAAAGGTTTTATTTTCAGGTCACCACTACACCATCACTATTTTTATTTCAAAAGTCAAACCTGTAACTCTCTATCACTAAGAATCATTAATGACAAAATACTGTGATCTATTTTATTATATTTTAAAGTGTTTATTAATAATAACTTGATCGATCATTAAAATGATAACAATTATTAATCGACTTATGTTTTTAATTAATGTAATTGACAAATTTAAAATACAAAAAATTATTAAAAAATTAAAGAAAATATATATATATAATATCATATATAGATAATAATAATAATATATTAATATATAATATATATATATATATGATATATATATAGATATATATATATATATATATATATATATATATATATCATATAATAATAATATCAGAGGTGGGTACACCCCTGCTCATTTAGGGTAGTCCGCCTAGCGCCACCCCTTCGGCACTCGAGAAAACGAGTCCGCTAGCGCTCTCTCCCACTTCATTTCAGACCATCAAACCTCCGCTATTCCAAGTCCGCACGTGCACGTCTTCCGCCAATAATGTGCGACTTCACAAAAGATTTTAATATTAAATAGCTAAATAGTATATATCCTTACAAAAAAATTTATTTATATAATTAAGTGAAAATGAATGAATATTTACAAAAATCTCAAGATTTTCCGACTTCCTCCTCAATGTTCGTCTTCAAAGGACAAGAGAGATCCATATTACCTTTCAAAAGATTAAGGTGCTCAAAAGTAAAAGCAGTTAAGGCTGACCTCTTTGCCTCAAAATAGCCCCACCAATACTGATTTATTTTGAATACAATTTAAAACTAATAAATTCATATATATTAATGAAACAAGTGTTAATACCTTCTTCTTCAGTTGTTGCTTGAATAACTTCAGAAGGAAGCCCAAGTCCTAAGGAATTTTGTGCAGTAACCCTAAGATGATAAGCCGATGCTGGAGTGAGGTCTTTAATTACAGCGTTCGTTTGGTCACCAGGAACACTTAGTTGCTCTGGCATGGATGGCCATGGTTCTAGGTATATAATATGTCCATCATTAAAACAATCAGGTTAATTAGTTTAAAGGTAAAAAACTTTATGTTTCAAATATCGGAATGTATTTGTAATTTGCTTCTTCGTACCTGATGCCAGTTTGTAATGTATTACATAATTTTGAATCGGAGTATTACCAGAATAAGGAACGCTCCAGCTAAGGGAGATAGTTCTACTCTGTGTTCCAACAACTCTTAGATTCCTGGGAGGCTCGGGTTCCTCTGCATGAAGATGGTACAAATAACAATACAATTTAACAAAATTTGAGAACAAATTTCAAATTATAAGTCAAAACTCTTGCCTTGAACTACTAATTCGATAACCCTGGTATCTCTTCCGAAAGCGTTGGCTGCATTACATGTGTAAGACCCTGTGTGAGTTCTAGCTGCTCCTGAAATTTCTAGAATAGATGTTATTCCTTCGTCAGTAGCCTCTTTTCTTATTTTCATTCTGCAAAACATTGTTTCGGTGTGTACACTCTAAAGAATTTATCAGTTTATTTTATCGGTAATCTATAATACATACTATTTTAGAGTCACCTTCATTATTTTTAAAGCAATACATACTACTACTATTATCTTTATCTTAAACTGCAATGATGCTATGTCATGTATATTAATTGTATGCTCTAACATTGAAATGATAATTTATCGAAAATGTGGTAAAGTTTATTTCGTTGCTTAATAATGATGACTCGATCAAAAATTAAACGCCTAATTAATTTATAAAGAGCGTATTATTAAAATATTTCATTATACGCAAATAGATCTGCAAACTACATTGAAAACTACGTCACAATTTTAAATAATATCTTCTATTTGGCAAAAGTAAGATTGAAAATCAATGTTAATATTCAAAGAGGATCCTCTTCTAATTCTCTCACTATCTGTCTGTATGAAGGTCTAATCCTGAGAATCAAAATACCGAATTAAGAACATCTATAGATTATCAACCAAGAGCCCACATATAATTCTTCTTCACCCAATAGTACACTCTTGGCATTTTTCAGGAAAGTTGAGCAGACTATATATATTATAAATTATATTAATAAGCTATTAATATAATATATATATATAATATTTATATATATTATATAATATAAATAATAATATAATATAATAATATATATATAATATATATAATATTAATATATTATATTATATATATATATTAATATATAAATATATATATATATATATAAATATTAAATATATATATATAGATATATTAAATATATATAATATTATGTGTGTTGTGTGTTGTGTGTGTGTGTGGTGTGTGTTGTGTGTGTAAGGGTGTGTGTGATTGTAGTGGGTGTGGGTGTGTGTTTGTGTTGTAAAAGAGATATATCGTACAGCAATAACTGAAAATTCAAATGTGAACACAGAAATAGTTTTGAAATCCAAGCTTGCAACATCTACAAATAAACAACTACAATAACGGCAGGCTGAACAACTGCTGATCCAGCTTGACACATTTTCAGCTTGAACATAAATAATTGCCTCATGTCTTCCAATTCAAGAAGTCACAGTTCTTAGGAAATATGAAACATTCACAGATGAAAATGTGTTCTCATTTGAGATAGATTCTTATCTGTTAAAGAGACGAAACATTCATTAAATAATAATAAAGTAAAATCAAAATATAGATAATTAAAATAAAAAATAATAATGAATAATAATAATAATAATATATAAAATAATAAATGAATAATAATAATAATAATAAATATTAATCAATAATAATAATAATAATAATAATAATAAACATAATGATAATAATAATAATAATAATATATAATAATAATAATATCATATAATACATAATAATAATATCATAATAATAATAATAATAAAATAATAATATAATAATAATAATAAAAATGAATAAAAGTAAAGGAATAAACACTTTACGAACTATATCTTTCATCATACGAGGCATCTAGTTTAGGGACTTTCAATGTACACAACAACTGAATGGTGGGGTCTCTCATGACTGATTTAGTGGGAGAGGCGATCATTTATATTACCAACGATGATCAATAATAAAGAACCCACACACTTCCTGGACGCCTAACATCCTGAACAAACTGACCTATGTTTCACTCATCCTCCGGTCTAAAATTACACCACTCCGCCTATTGGTAGAATCGACACAACTATATCTCTAATTAATTACTTGCTCTCAACTAGTCCACTCTGTCCTAGCGGTTTCGACTGTTGATTCGGGCCGAGTGGAGGCCTTGGCGTTGCTCTACGGCTACTAATTGGGAATGGGACTGCTTTGGACTCGTGAGGCTTCGGACTCTGGCCGAACGGTGGAGCTGTAAGCATGTATATATGGGGATGACAGGTTCATTCCTTCTTCCGGACTAAAGCTTTGCTCTGATAACAGTGTTCTCGTAACTTCTTGCTTGCCATCAGCTAGAGACAGTGCTCCGGATTGAAAAATCTCGGGGGTTCCGGATCACTCTTGGCAATTGTCATTCATCTAGAAAGTGTGGGCAGGGGATAGTGCCTTCGACGAGCAAAGCGGGCTGTTCAATCAACGAAAGGTGGGGGGGGGGGGGCTACCTCGGCTTGGTTCCTACGTGGACAGAATCTTTTTCTGGCCCTTTTGTCCAAAAACGATCTCTAACAACTTCTGTAAAATCGTCCTTTCTCCTCTTATTCGTTCTGATTGGTTCTTTGCTAATTCTCCACTGAAAGGCCAATTCTTTCGCTCGGCCATATTGTCTCGTAAGACTCACCCATGATGATTCTGGCATTTGCCTCCTCTCGCTGTTCCGCGTTCTCCGTCTCAGCGTGCTCTAAGCCTTTGCCTGTTGATTAATTGAACATTTGAGTCGGTGCATGGGGCTGCGGAAATCTAGACAGCGTTAGGAAGGTCGGGTGGTCCCGGAGTGGGCATTCCTGGCCCCGTGTTTTGAGGAGTGGTGCTGGCGGTCTGGCCCGTGGGTCCTCTCGATAACCTTATATTCACTATGTCTCAATACTAACACTTTCCATCAGTGGTGGTGAGCACACATGTCCAATCCGATTCCCAAAAAAGGAATGCCTCTGCTGATCCTTCTACTATCGCCCTATAGCTCTGCCGTGGTGTATTCTATCTAGAGAATCTTTGGAAACTCTTCTGCAACTCTCATCTTCTTATGACCATCTGAATCTCAATTCACTTCTTTTCCCATCGCCAGTAACGGCTTTTCGGCGCTCGAGTCTATGGGATATACTTCCAAAACTTACCATTTGTTTTCCGGCCTTAGGAACTATGGGAGACTTGTGCGTGGTGCGCTTGACATATCCAAAGCTTGTGACCGGGTTTGGCACGCGGCACTGCTCTCAGGAGCTCCCTTCCTTTGGTTCCTTCTTCCTCGGTTTTGCTTACTAGTTGTCAGTGGTTCTCTTCCAATCGCTCGGATATCTCGTTGTGAACGGGCGACTTCTTCTGCTTTTCTGTCAATTGTGGGTGCCTCCAGGGTCTGTGTCTGTTGATCTGCAGCTAGCTTTATTTCTTACTGTTTCATGTAATGACTTCTCCACGCTCACAGGGCAAACGTCATCGGTGCACGGGTATGGGCATACTCGACCTCATTCTAACTCATTCAATTCTGCTCTCATGTACATGTATTCTTGCCTATAGTAAAATGTTTGCAAAGGCCACAATGTAGAAGCGGCAATCTTGTTTGTGTTGTCATTGAGCTCTCACCAAATTCTTTAAATAACCAACTTATGGTTTTCATATCCCTCTTTACCAGAACAAAATAAAGATGTTTTTGTGCAAGAGATTCATGCAATATAATTCTTATATGATATGTGAAATTTTTTTTTTTAAATTTAGAAATATAAAAAGCTTTAAAACTTTAAATCAAAATTCTACCATACAATTGAGTTAAAATTGTTCATCTTACTTTCAACAGCATGTATTTATTTATTTATTTTTTTCAGAGCTCATGTGATAAATATTTATTTATTTTTTGCATCGCTCATGTGATAGATATTTTTTTTTTTGCAGTGTTCATGTGGTAAATAAAGTGATAAGATTTTACAGTGATCCTTAACAAACATTCCAAAATATGCATGTGAAGTTGTAATCTGCAGG
>JABUQX010033442.1:0-22500 GCA_015478945.1 Trachelipus rathkii
TCTCTCGTCGTTATCTCTCGTCTTATCTCTATCTTTCTCTCTCTCTCTCTCTCCCATCTCTCGTCTCCTCTGTCCTCTCTTGGCCTCTTCTGCTCTCGTTTTTCTGGTCCCTCCTTTCTTCCTGGCTCCCCCTTCTCCTCTTTCCCTTGTTCCTACAACTTCTCTCCATTTCGTCTAGTTTCTTTATTTCTTGTAACTACTTTTCCTTCTTTTTTTCCTTCTACAAGCTTGTATGTTTTTCTTCGATCTTCTTCATTCCAAGATTCATACATCATGTTTCGTTCTTTACCTTCTTCCCATTTTCCCACCTCGCTTATAAAACATATTTTTGGTACTTCTAAAATTGAGGACACGTTGTCGAATCCCCGTCTTTGATATTAGCAGTGAGAGTGTCCGCCATTTAAGGTTTAAGAAAGCGTTTATTTAATAGGGGTTATTCTTATATTTTTCGTTTTAATTTTGCATAATCTTTTATATTTATTTGTACTAATTTCAAAAAAATAAGAATTTTTGATCGTGACATATGAAATTTGAAAAATAAAGTTTCTATAAATGTTAACTCGTGCTGGCACGGAGTAGCAGAGTTGCAGGAGTCGCATCTATATATATATAGTAAATATATATATATATCTACATAATATATATATAATATTATATTATATATATATATTATATATATAAATATATATATTTATATACTATAATATATACTATATATATTATATATATAATATATTATTAATATATTTACTATAGATAAGATAGATAGATAGATAGATAGATATGATAGATAGATAGATAGAAAATAGATAGGATTAGATAGATAGATTTAGATAGAATAATAGATTAGATAGATAGATAGATAGATAGATAGATAGATATGATAGATAGAGTAGATAATTGCCAGCTGATGGACATACGTGATTTATTAATTTCTTAAATTTATTATTTTTAAGGCACTCGTAAACTTTTTAAATAAGATTACGCAAAGATTTAAAACTATTTATAAAAATCAAATTTTTTATGATATATTAAAAATCAAAATTCAGCTAATGAAAATAGCAAATTCAAATTGGATTTATGAGTGCTTGTATAATTTTAAATAATTTTGGTAAGTTTCATGTGTTTAAATATTTGAAAGAACTGTTAACTTTCACTGTTTTCTTCAAAAATTGATTTTGGTGAAAGGATGTTGAAGGCTATTATTTATTATTAATTTGAATGAACACGAGCATAATCCGTTCTTCATACAAAAAATTTATTTAAATATTTATTATGTTATTATTAATTATTTTTTTTTGGTCATCCTTTAACGTTTTGATTTCAAACTTCCTTTAAAAAGCCTTAATTAAAATCAATTTATTCGTTATATATCATTATATATATATAAAAAGATATATATTGTAATAAGACATATATAATATATATATATATATATATAAAAACTATTCAATATCTTAATTTCAAAAGAAATTTATAAAATTATATTAAAATTAATAATAAATATATAATATATATTATATAATATATATTTATTATATAGATATAAAATATATATATATATATATATATAATATATTAATATTATAATATCTATAATTTATAATATATATATTATCTATTATATATATATTATTATATATATATAATATATATATATAGTTATTCCAACTACGTAAGGAATTCCCAAGATTTTGCATGGAGGACTGCTCTCGTACCTTGGGTGATCCGTGTTTCACCCTTATTTTGAATATGGTCGATCCAAAGGCCAAAAGGTTTGGAAACTGTTCCTTATTTCTGAATGCTCTTAACCCTTTATATTTATATCTTTATATCTTTATCTTTATCTTTATCTTTATCTTTATCTTTATCTTTATCTTTTTCTTTATCTTTATCTTTATCTTTATCTTTATCTTTATCTTTATCTTTATCTTTATCTTTATCTTTATCTTTATCTTTATCTTTATCTTTATCTTTATCTTTATCTCTGACTCCTTGTATGCCATAATCTTTTCGACGCCGTCTTTGCAGAAGGGGTCCAGTGTCTGTATATTAATTTTTTGTGAACATTTTAAACTTCAGACTTGTTCGTTGTATTACTTCCTTCTTCTTTCCAGTCATCTCTGTTCTGTGAAATTTCTTTTAATGTTTCCTGCTGAATTTAATCTATCTCACTTTAAAATTTGTGATTGTGCTCAACTTTGAGGTCTACACTAGGTTTAAATTGCACGAGTTTTTATTTTTGTCACCTATGTTATTATTATTATTATTATTATTATTATTATTATTATTATTATTATTATTATTATTATTATTATTATTATTATTATTATTATTATTATTATTATTATTATTATTATTATTATTATTATTATTTTTATTATTGTCTATTCCCTTTTCTAATTGGGCTCTGCCCTTGAACAGTTTAGATAACGAAATATATTTATATATATATATATGTAATGCAGTTATACATGAAATATATAACATTACTTTCATTTATGTATTTTAAGATAAAGGCCCGAAGCATTGCCATTGCAATACCTCTTTTTTTATATATATTCTGATGTACGTGCAAGTTGGTCCCAGTCAAAATATTTTGTAATATCTGTTGTATTTTATGAGTGAACAGCGAACAATGAAACTCCTTTTTAAGACTTATCTTTGAAGCTGAATTCTTCATTGGTCGTTGTTGAAAGAAGCTTATGATTAATATTTTTTATATATTATTATTATTATTATTATTATCTATTATATTATTATTTAGTATTATTATTATTCATTTATTATTATTATTATTATTTATATTTATAAAAATTTGTAAGGATACTACGCATTATATATATGTATAATGTTTTTATATATAATATTAAATAAATATTAGTGAATAATATTCAATAATTTTGTAAAGCGTGAAGCGCACAATGTGGTAAATTTTTATTAGCTTTTATATTTTCATTTCAAAGGAAAATTGTCTTCAGAACGAAGTTCGATTGTACAGAAATACCAATTTTCTGTCTTTCCTAAATGTTTAGTTTATTTACTCGTTTCTGAATTATTGAATAAATATATACATCATCTTTATTTATTATTTTTTAAGAGGTATGATTGGATAAGCAAGCGGTAATCTAATTACAGAGATTCCATACTAATAGTAAATATGTGAATATTTTTGCATCTTTTCGCTATCATTTGTTGTTAATTGAGGTGTGTTAGTTGGTAGCTCTTGATGCCTTATCCGGTCAATTTATTATTTGTATAGTATGCAGATTTTTTTGTATCCATGAAGTGTCTTATTTTATGTTTTATTACAAAGTAAATGTAATGTGTTTTAAATATAATATGGTGCTATATAATTTTCAATGTGGAAATATTGATGTTTATTCTTCTTATAAAGAGCTAATGGTTATATTAAAAAAGCTGTGTTTTTAAGTTAAATTTATGTTTTATTGTGGTAAATAATTTTGCATTGTTATTTCAAAAGCGTCGTCTGTAAATGGGCGATTGCAGTGCAATAGTGTCCGAGTGTTGCTATGACTTTTCTAGGAGGCTAAGGATGTGCATTATTGACGTTAGTTTTAAAGTATGTGTAATATTATAGTTTGTGCTAGCAAATTATAAACATAATAACGATTTAAATTCAATATTTAACACACGAAGTTATTTGGTAAATGTTCATTTTTTATTTGTAAAAAAGATTTGTTTTAAATACTATATAGCAACTTTTTGCATTAGGACCAACAGCTGTGATATGTCCAGCATGGTACTGCATTGTCTTGTACACACTGAAAAATCGACGTCTTTGTAATTGTTAGAATCTTTTAATTTTCAAGTAAATATTTGATATTTCTTATCAAATCAGTCAGTCTATATATTTTATTAGTATATTTTGTTTATTATATATAATTATTGAACATAAATATCTATATATTTTGTATATATATGTATTGGGCATAAAAATTTATATAAATCTAATGATAGAACATTTTGTATTATATTTTATTTTTTTAAAGCATAATATATACATATATTTTATATAGTTTATATAATGATATATTTTTTATTATTTATATATATATATATATATATATATATTATATATATATACTATTTATATTAATATATATATATATTAATTATACTATATATATATATATATTAATTGAATTTGTATTCGGTTCTAATATTTGGTCGTGCGCATGGTATGCGGATATCCACGGAACATACTCGTCCTATATTTTCATGGACTTAATAAAACCCGTTGATATTTTCAGAAGTATCATATATGTATATATAATAATTCGTAATATAGTATCTGAGGTTTCTATATATTTGCAGTGCGCATGTATGCGGATATCTACGGACATCCGACTATATATGGATGCATTTTTAAAAATCTACTTCCTCCCAAACATCAGCTTTTGATTTGGTTTCTTTTTAAATTAAAAGTTAATTTTTAAATTTACTACATAAAATTTCTTTTCCCTTTCCAAAAGTGTTTCTTTCCATATAATATTCAAATTCTCAAGTAGTTATTGCTTTAAGTCTTAAAGACATTGGTTTCATGATCAAAAGCTTGATCATAAAGCAGGTTCATTCATTGATAAGAAAAATATTGAATGAATTGTTTTCACATAAGACAAAGAACTCGGTCAAGCCGTTGTTGCACTCGAAGGGTCTTCAGGAAGATAAGTTGGTGTGTTTTAAAGTATAGTATTGCATTCTAATATTGCACAGGCCGGGAACTCATGTAACACAAGGCCTGGATACTGCTACAATACAGGCTTGAGAATCATAAAAATGTAGTTGATTTGGAATTGTCACGGGGGTCCTGGCAAAGTATTTGTTTTTTACGTTGGAAGAAGTAAGTTTATGAGAAATAAATTTAATTATCATTCACTCGTCGAACAACATTTTTAAATTGGGTATACCTGTCTCGGGATCTTATATTATAACCTTTCAGTCAATTCTTTTTTTAATGCAACTGAAATTGCTTGTAGTAAAGTTAATTTTTGCTATTTTATTAATATTTTGAGCTCAAGGTCGTACAGTCGTTTTGCTAAGATCTGTCAGAACTATTGTTCACGTGTTGCAGTGTTAGCTTGCGCTAACTCATGAAGGTTTCATCGTGTGTCTTTTTTAACTGTCAATCATATGTTGGACTATTGCGCTAGCGTTGAAGTCACACATATTTGATTTTTTTTTGTGTATTGGTGGAATAACAAACTGTTATTGCAACAATACCTGTCGTTTGGAAACAGAGAAACACTGGAATAATTTTAGTACTTTATATTTTATGCTTTTATAAATATTTATATATATATATATATATATATATATATATATATTTATTAATATTGTTTAGATAGGCGTTAAAATTTACAAAGTTGAGCGAAGTAAAGTAGTATTTGTCGGAAGTTCACGATTTTACCTATTTTGTGTTCTGGACCGAGAATACTACTTTCCCGCAAGATTTTGTGAAATTTTACTACAGATTCTTTAAACTAGTATATATATATATATATATATATATATATATATATATATATATATAATATATATATATATAGTATATAATCATATATATATATAATATATATATAATATATCATGATATATATATATTATTATATTGTATATAAATTTATATATATATATATATATATATATATATATACATTTGTAATTTTTTGGTTAGAAATTTGTTTTCATGAGTTATCAATAGGAGACAAATTTTAAAAATTTTGGTAGAAAACGGGATTGTGATTTCGTGCGCGTGCGTTGAAAGTGACTGTTGTTAGCGTAATAATATAATTTGTAATAACAATATATAATCTTTTGTATACAACAAATATAACAATGGCTACTACTAATGCTGAGTTTATGGAGATGTGCAAGTCCGCTGGTTTAACGGGTAAGGATCTCACTGCTGCTTTGAGAGATAAAATGGCTCAAGAAGCCGCAATTGAGCAACAGAAGGTAGCCGCTGCTTTGGAGGAGAAGAAATTTGCTGCTGATTTGGAGAAAGAAAAGTTAGCTTTAGAGGAGAAAAGGTTAGCGCTTGAGGCAGAAGAGCGAAGGGAGAAAGCTAAGCTGGAAGATGAAAGGGAGAAAGCTAAGCTTGAGGCAGAAGAGCGAAGAGAAAAGGCTAAATTAGAGGCAGAGAAAGATGCAAGAGAGGCGGAAGAAAGAATGCTTCAGATGAAGCTTGATGCTGAAGAAAAACAACGTCAACATGACGCAGCAGTAGCATCGCAGAGCGCTCAGAGCAGCCATAGCACTTCCTATGCTAATAAGCTACCCGAAATTAAGCTTCCTTTCTTTCGATGATGAAGAAAAACGATAATTGAAGAATATATGTAAAATGTTTGAGAAGCAAGCAGAGGCGAACGACATCCCTGTGGAAAAGCGAGCGTTTGTTTTAGGATGTTTCCTAACAAGTAAAGCTGTCAGTGTGTTCAATAACATGACTGTTGAAGAGTTTAAGAACTATGAAGGTCTGAAAAGAGCTTTATTGGAGAGGTACGGACTCACGGAAAGTGGGTACTGTACGAAGTATAAAACTATGACTCCTACGGAAGATGATAATCCTAGGGTGTATTTACAGAGGATTATTGAAGCTCTTAAAAAGTGGATAACAGCAGCTGATGTAAACTTGAACAATGATGATCTTATTGAAGTTTTTCTTCAGTGGATAAGTATTTTGAATACTGTTCAAAGAACTCGCACCTAGCCTAAGGGAAAACGAAGGAAGAAGGCACGAAGAGATAATAACTTGTTTCAGGAAGGATTACATGCGAAGCGCATCGTTTAAAGGTTCGCATAAATAGTCCACACGCAAGTAAAATCACGTTTGATAAGGAAGCAGACATAACAATAATAAAGTTTAGATCAAAGGGGAAATAGGTGTGATAGACAAGCTGGCACGAATGGGTGAGAATGCATAAGAGTACAACAAACATGCGCAAGGAGCAATCTAAGCAATGAATAGCAGGAGCGAAGTGGGTAGCGCGACGACAGACTATCGTCGCAGTAGCATGAACCGAGGGAGGTGCTCACTGTGCTTAAGTGTCAAGAGGAGAGGGCATCTCGCAAGAGACTGTCGTGTCCCTCCTTATTTCACAACAGTAGTAGAGGACAAAGTAATTCAGGTAGACAGAAGGAAGAAACAAAGAGCACGGGAGCGTCCGGAGTCTCTGATAGCGGCAGTAAAGTCCTCAATGGTTCAGGTGAAGAGCCGAGTCTCCTGAATGAAATTGAGAAGGTGGAAAATGACGAAATGTCACACCTACCTGTAACGTATGGGACGGTGAATGGCTATCAAGTCAAAACCCTCCGAGATACCGGGTGTAACGTAGTGGTTGTGCGGGAAAAGTTTGTACCGAAAAGGTTTATGTTGGATGACAACATGAAAATAACATTGTTTGGAACGGTACCGGGATTGAAGCTCCTTCAGCAAGTATCCGATGTGGATTACCCCTTATTACGTGGTCGGACAACCGCAGCAGTGCTGCCGAAGTCGTATATGATTTGGTCATTGGGAATGTTAAAGGCATTGCCCTTGAGTCAGCCTAATCTCGCATGGAAGTCGACCGTGGGGTGCGAGGGCTCGTAAAGTTAAGGTTCGGGCATAACAGTAGAAGTTGCTGGTCGCCCATCGCCGAGAACGCTGAGAAGATTCACAAGAAGAAATATGATCAATCCAATATAATTTGGAATGGCGAGTTTGAGTGGAAGATCTTACCAGAGGGAAACCGTCAGCGGCCACATCATTTGACATCATAATAAAGATGTCGAGCCAACCACGGAGCCATCACTAAATGTTGATGACTGGGTCCAATGTTCACTGCCTGAAAACGAAGAAGTTACGGAAAAGTATGAATTGAAGTCCTAGCTGATCTAGCTTAATAGATGTTGAAGATGAACAAGCTAATGGATGTCCATGGTGACATCCAGTGGTAGACAAGTACAAAGTGGTCTGAAGAAACAGATTCGTACTTACGAAGATTATGAGATGGGTGAGAGGTGAATGCTGGCGATCACACACAAGAGTTTCGGAGAGAAGGGTGTTGTATGCTGTGGGGTGAAGGGGAGTATACCCCTGGTTGAATGAGTCAAGAACTTATTAACGATCGGGAGACTTTTTAAAAGTAAACAGAAAGATGATGTTTCATCTAACAGAGGGTATGGGAGGTCAGTGGAAAAAATGCGAAAAACAAGTATATAGTAAACTGAATGATTTGCTATTGCAGAAGAGTTTTGTGGAAAACACAGGAAAGGTTTCACTTTGGTGTACCGAAAGATACAGCAGCAGAGTTTGAAGGTGCACACATGAAGTCCTTCGTGGTTCATCAGGGGTAAACGGAAGACTATGGTAAAATTACCGCAACAGCTCTTCTGGCCGAAATATATTTGGGACGTAATAAAAAACACTGTTCTCGGTGTGATATATGCCAAGAACGTGCCCGAAGGCTTCAGTGAAGAAATAGCCTCTGTGCCAATGCCCATCCATTGAAGAGCCTCATTTGTCAAAGAGTGATCATCGACTGATCGGACAATTCTCACCACTCATCTTCAGAAAGGGCATCGTATGTCTAAACTTTGTGATGCCGCCAGCGCTATCCCGAAGCTGTGCCTTAAAGAGCAATACTGCCAGAAAGGTGACGACAGCTGGTCATGATTTCAATGAGGTTGGGAAGTGCCAAGGAAATCCTCAGTGAATGGTCGTTAATTTACATCTGAATTTAAATGAGGGATGTAAAAAAATGCTTAACATCAGAGCAGAAGTTTTCTCGAGCATTTACCACCTCATGAGTCAAGGCCTCAACTGAAAATTTAATGGTACCCTAAAGAGAATGCTTCAAGGAGAATGTGCAGTGAAGCAAGTGAGGAATGGCAGATGTTTATGAGCCACTATTATCTTGCATACAGGGAGGCGTCACATCAGTTGATCCAGCTAGGATGTCGGGTCCGCCATTCGAGAATCCTGTATGGAAGAACTGTGCGAGGTCCGATGCAAATTTTACATGAAATGGGCAGGAGATATCAATCCTGAAGAGGCAAGGTCAACATATAGGTATGTTTTTGACTTGCAAGAAAGGCTAAACGAAACTCTAAAGTTGGCTAGAGAGAATTTAGCTAAGGCCCAAATTTCCCAGAAAAAGTATTATGACAAAGGTGCGAAGACCAGAAAACTGAAAGTAGGAGACTTAGCTCTTGTTCTCCTACCGACTTCAAGCAACAAGATGTTGATGAGATGGGGCGGGCCATACACAGTGGTGGAGTTGTATGGTAAGGACAATTACAAGATCCAAGTTGGTGATGTGATTAAGACCTATCCTCAATCTGCTGAAAAGTATATTGTGAGGAGAGAGTGAAGAAGAAGTAGAAGAAATGGATCAACATAAAGGTGCATATATGCTGCAGTGATCCTTGACACTGAGAATGAAGAAAACATCACTCTAGTGGAAATGGATCCCACAATGGTACAGAAGGAGAGGTTGTCTGACACTAAGATCAGTACAGACATAACCGATGCTATGAGGAGAGAGCTAATGGAGATCTTGGAGAAGCATGAAGGGATTTTTACAGATGTGCCTGGCACCGCTAAGAATCACTATCATGCGATAGACCTTATTGATGACACCCCCATCAGGCTGAAGCCGTACAAGTTACCTTTTACGACGCGGACGGAGCTGAAGAAGGAAACGGATAAGATGATAAGAATGGGCATCATTGTTCCCTCCACGTCGCCATATTCAGCACCTGTTGTCGTTGTCCAGAAAAAGGACGGGAGTAAAAGAGTGTGTTCAGACTACAGGGCCTTGAATAGGATCACGGTCTTCGATCCTGAGCCCATGACTACAACTCAGACTTTATTTACCAAGTTTGCAAAGGACAAGTTTTATACAAAACTTGACTTAGCCAAGGGCTACTGGCAGATAAAAATAAAGCCTGAGGATTGCTACAAAACCGGTTTTTCAACCGAGGACGGACATTTCCATTATCTCAAGCTACCATTCGGTATGGTTAATGCCGGAGCAACGCTTGTGAGGTCAATGCGCAGGATACTGGATGGAATCAATGATGTCGACTTTTATATCGACGATATCATCGTCCATTCCCAGACCTGGCGCGAGCATACGATCACGATTGAGACTGTTCTTCAAAGACTTCAAGAAGAGGGATTCACCATCAGACCGACGAAGTGCGAGTTCGCCTCGTCGAGTGTTGAGTTTTTGGGTCATTTCATTGGCAATGGCACTAAAGGATTACATGAGGACAATGTGATCAAAATTAAGAAAACAGAGCCACCTAAAAATAAGAAGCAAGTAAGGTCTTTCTTAGGGCTCACTGGTTACTACCAAGATTTTGTGAAAAACTACGCACAAATTGCAGCGCCATTGACCGACTTGACAAAGAAGGGTTAGCCAACGAAGATCAGGTGGGAACCCAAACATCAACAGGCATTTGAGAAGTTGAAAGAAGCTTTGAGCTCGAAGCCCATATTGAAGATGCCAGAGTTGGAGAAGACGTTCACGTTACAAGTGGATGCATCCGGTACTTCACTGGGGTACGTCCTTCTACAAGAAGACGGAGGAATTCTCCATCCGATCGCTTACGGGAGTAAAAAGTTGTCTGTAACACAACAGAGGTACTCAACTTTGGAGAAAGAGGTATTAGCGATCGTTATGGGCATTAGAAAATTCGAGCCATACCTCTACGGGAAGGAGTTTATCCTTCAGTCTGACCATAGACCGCTGACGGCTATGAATAAAAAGAGGTATGAGAATAATAGAATAATGAGGTGGTCTTTATACTTGCAAAGATTCAGATTTATATCTAAAGCCACAATAAGTGGGAGAGATACAGTCATTGGCCGTTACTAAGAGATGTAATGCCGACGATACATATGTGGTTCATTATCTGAAGTTTTACTGAAGAAGGAGTCACTGAGTAAATGAAACACATGTTTTATCTATTAGCATAAAGCAAAATTTACCAATTTTGCTTCTAATGTGGTGGGCAAAGGATTAATGCAGTTATACATGAAATTATAATTACTTTATTTATGTATTATTAAGATATAGGCCAAGCATTGCCATTTCTGCAATACCTTCTTTTAATTTTAGATATCTTTGATGTACGTGCAAGTGCAGTCAAATATTTGTAAATATGTTTGTTTTATGAGTGAACAGCAACCAATGGAAACTCACTTTTTAAGACTTATTTTTGAAACCTGAATTCTCATGTGGTCGTTGTGATAAGCTTTGAATAATAATATTTTTAGTTATCTATTATTATTATATTATTATTATTTTATATTTTAAGCTAATCAAAGGATACTACGAATTATTATATATATGTAATGTTTTTATATATATACTAATATAATAATTAGTGAATAAAATTCAATAATTTTGTAAAGCGTGAAGCGCACAATGTGTAAATTTTATTAGCTTTTATATTTTCATTTCAAAGGAAAATTGTCATTTCTTGAGAACGAAGTTCGATTGTACAAGAAATACCAATTTTCTGTCTTTCTAAATGTTTAGTATATATTTATCGTTCTGAATTAATTGATAAATATATACATCATTTTATTTATTATTTTAAGAGTTATGATTGGATGAGCAAGCGTAATCTAAATTACAAAGATTCATATAAATAGTAAAAATGTGAATATTTTTCATCTTTTCGCTTTCATTTGTTTGTTAATTGAGGTGTGTTAGTTGGTAGCTCTTGATGCCTTATCCGGTCAATTTATTATTTGTATAGTATGCATATTTTTTTTGTATCCATGAAGTGTCTTATTTTATGTTTTATTACAAAGTAAATGTAATGTGTTTTAAATATAATATGGTGATATAATTTTCAATGTGGAAATATTGCTGTTTATTTTCTTATAAAGCTAATGGTATTTAAAGCTGTGTTTTTAAAGTAATTATGTTTATTGTATAAATATTATTTGCATTGTGATTTCAAAGCGTCGTCTGTAAATGCGATTTGCAAGTGCATAGTGTCCGCAGTGTTGCTAGATTTTACTAGGAGGTAAGGTTGTGCATTATTGACGTTTATTTATCAAAGTATGGTAAATATTATATTGTGCTAGCAAATATAAAACATATAACGATTTAATATTCAGTATTTTAACACACGATTAATTGGTAAAGTCTCATTTTTTTATTTGTAAAAAAAGATTTGTTTTAAATACTAATAGGCAACTCTTTGTATTAAAGCAACAGCTGTTATATGTCAGCCGGGCCTGCATTGTTTTGTATACACTGACAAATCGATGTTTTTTGAAATTGTTAGAATCATTTAATTTTCAAGTAAATATTTGATATTTCTTATCAAATCAGTCAGCCTATATATTTTTATTAGTATAATTTTGTTTATTATATATATTATCTGATATAAAATATTATATATTTTATGTATATATATTTATGGGCAAAAATTTATATAAATCTAATGATAGAACATTTTGTATTAATATTTTATTTTTTTTAAGCATATTATATATTATATATTTTTTAAAACAAATATATATATAAATATATATATATATATATATATATATATATATATATATATATATATATATATATATATATATATATATATATATTTTAGCATGTATGTTCTATATATATGGCAAAAGCTGCATCGCACTATCGGTAAACTCATTCATTAATTGCAGTGCGGCATCGGCGTATACCCACGGACATCCGACTATATGTTCATGGACTTATAAAACCCGTTGATATTTTCGAAGTATATATATATATATATATAATCGGTATATAGTACTGAGGTTCTATATTTGCAGTGCGCATGTATGCGGATATCTACGGACATCCGACTATATGTTCATGGATTTATAAAACCTAGTTTGTAAGACCAGTACATTTTCATTTATTTTTTTTTTTTTAATTAAAGTATTTTTAATTTATTCCAGTAGTTTTCTTGAGTGTTTCCAAACGTGTTTTATTTTCTCATTTATTCAAATATTCAAGTAGTTATTGCTTTAAGTCTTAAAGACATTGGTTTCATGATCAAAAGCTTGATCATAAAACAGGTTCATTCATTGATAAGAAAAATATTGACTGAATTGTTTTCACATAAGGCAAAGAACTCGGTCAAGCCGTTGTTTCACTTGAAGGGTCTTCAGGGAGATAAGTGGTGAGTTTTAAAGTATAGTATTGCATTCTGATATTGCACAGGCCGGTAACTCATTTAACAGAAGGCCTGGATACTGCTACAATACAGGCTTGAGAATCATAAAAGGTGTTAGTTGATTGGATTGTCACGGGGGCCTGGCCAAAGGATTTGTTTTTACGTTGGAAGAGTAAGTTTATGACAAATAATTTATCTTTTAACCAATGCACTACATTATAAATTGGGTTACCCTGTCTCGGGATCTTATATGTTATAACCTTCAGTCATGTAATTATTTTTTATCAAATGAATTGCTTGTAGTAAAGTTATTTTTGCTATTTTATTGAATATTTGAGCTCAAGGTCGTACAGTCGTTTTTGCTAAGACCTATGCCAGAACTATTGTTCAAGTGTTGCAACTAATATCCCAATTGTTGATATATGATATATGTTGATATTGTGTTTTTTTAACTGTCAATATAGTCGTTTGAACTATTTGTTTTATTGAAGTTAAAACATATATGATTTTTTTTGTGTATTGGTGGAATAACAAACTGTTATTGCAACAATACCTGTCGTTTGGAAACAGAGAAACACTGGAATAATTTTAGTACTTTATATTTTATGCTTTTATAAATATTTATATATATAAAAATATATATATAGTATATTTGTTCAAATTTTATTCCGGTAAAATTTACAAAGTTGAGCGAAGTAAAGTAGTATTTGTCGGAAGTTCACGATTTTACCTATTTTGTGTTCTGGACCGAGAATACTACTTTCCCGCAAGATTTTGTGAAATTTTACTACAGATTCTTTATAACTAGTAATATCATAAAGATATTATATTATATATATATATATTATATATATATTATAAATATATATATATATTATATAATGTAAATATATAATATATATATATATATATATATATATAATATAAATTTTTTTTATTATATATAATATAATTATATTATATATATATATATATATATAATATATATATACATTTGTACATTTTTTTGTTAAAATTGTTTTCATGAGTTATCAATAGGAGACAAATTTTAAAATTTTGGTAGAAAACGGGATTGTGATTTCGTGCGTTGAAAGTGACTTTGTTAGCGAATAATATATTTTGTAATTTGTTTTGTATAAACAAATATAACAATGGCTACTACTAATGCTGAGTTTATGGAGATGTGCAAGTCCGGTTTAACGGGTAAGGATCTCACTGCTGCTTTGAGAGATAAAATGGCTCAGAAGCCGCAATTGAGCAACAGAAGGTAGCCGCTGCCTTTGGAGGAGAAGAATTTGCTGCGCTTTGGAGGAAAGAAGGTTATTAGCTCTTTAGAGGAGAAAGTTAGCGCTTGAGGCAGAAGAGCGAAGAGAAAAACGTGCGCTCTTATAGTTGGATTGTGAGGTGTTTTTGGATGTGTCTTGGTAGATGTTGTGCATTGTGGTAGAGCAAAGTATGCGTTCTATCAGTGGGCTGTATTGAGGAGCGAGATAGATATGGAGGGGCGAGATGATGTGTAATAGGCAGAGAAAGGCAAGAGAGGCGGAAGAAAGATGCTTCAGATGAAGCTTGATGCCGAAGAAAAACAACGTCAACATGACGCAGCAGTAGCATCGTAGAGCGCTCAGAGCAGCCATAGCACTTCCTATGCTAATAAGTACCCGAAGTTGAAGCTTCCATTCTTCGATGAAAAGAAAAACGATATTGAAGAATATCTGTTAATGTTTGAGAAGCAAGCAGAGGCGAACAACATCCCTGGAAAAGCGAGCGTTATTTTAGGTGTTCCTAACAATAAAGCTGTCAGTGTGGTGTTTCATAACATGACTGTTGAAAGAGTTTGAAGAATTGAAGGTCTGAAAAGAGCTTTATTGGAGAGGTACGGACTCACGGAAAGTGGGTACTGTACAAAGTACAAAACAATAACTCCTACGGAAGATGATAATCCTAGGGTGTATTTACAGAGGATTATTGAAGCTCTTAAAAAGTGGATAACAGCAGCAGATGTAACACTGACACCTGATGATCTTATTGAGTTTTTCTCAGTGGATAAGTATTTGAAAATACTGTTCAACAAAGAACTGCACCGTACCTTAAGGGAAACGAAGAGAAGGCACGAAAGAGATAATATAACTTGTTCAAAGGATACATGGAAGCGCATCGTTTAAAGTTCGCAGTAAATAGTCACACGCGAAGTCACAATCACGTTGATAAGAGCACACATAACAATAATAATTTTAGATCAAAAGGCAATGGTTACTCCACGAATGGTAATCATAAGAGTAGCAACCAACTAGCATAAAGCAACTAACAATGAAGCAGGATCGAGAAGTTGGGAGCGGCGACAGACGAACTAATCGTCGCAAGTAGCAGTGACAGAGGGAGGTGCTCACATGCTTTAAGTGTCAAAGGAGAGGGCATCTCGCAAGAGACTGTCGTGTCCCTCCTTATTTCAACAACAGTAGTAGAGGACAAGGTAATTCAGGTAGACAGAAGGAAGAAACAAAGAGCACGGGAGCGTCCGGAGTCTCTGATAGCGGCAATAAAGTCCTGTTTTCAGGTGAAGAGCCGAAACTCCTGAATGAGATAGAGAAGGTGCAAAATGACGAAACGTCACACCTACCTGTAACGTATGGGACGGTGAATGGCTATCAAGTCAAAACCCTCCGAGATACCGGGTGTAATGTGGTGGTTGTGCGAGAAAAGTTTGTACCGAAAAGGTGTTATGTTGGAGACAACATGAAGATACGATTGTTGGACGGTACGGTGATTGAAGCTCCTCTCGCAAGTATCGATGTGGATACCCCTTATTACGTGGGTCGGACAACCGCAGCAGTGCTGCCGGAAGTCGTATATGATTTGGTCATTGGGAATGTTAAAGGAGCATTGCCCCTGAGTCAGCCTAATCTCGCATGGGAGTCGACCGTGTGTCGAGGGCCTCGTAAAGTAGAGGTCGGGCATAACAGTAGAAGTATGCTGGTCCCCATCGCTGAGAACGCTGAGGAAGATTCACAAGAAGAATCTGATCAAACCAATCATAATTTTGGAATGGCGAGTTTGGAGGTGGAAGAGTCTTACAGAGGGAAACCGTCAGCGCCACAATCTTTTGACATCAATAATAAAGATGTCGAGCCAACCACGGAGTCCAAATGTTCACCTGAGAACGAAGAAGTTACAGGAGAAGATGAAGTTGAAGTCCCTACTGATCTACTAATAGACGTTGAAGAAGACACAAGAATAATGGATGTCCAGGTGACATCAATGGAAGAAAGTACAAAGTGGTCTGAAGAAACAGATCGTACTTACGAAGATGATGAGATGGTGAGAGGTGATACAGTAGATCACACACAAAGTTCTGGAGAGGAGGGCGTTGTAGCTGTGGGTGAAGGGGAGATAACCCATGGTGATGAAGTGCAAGAACTTATTAACGATCGGGAGACTTTTAAAAGTAAACAGAAAGATGATGTCACTCTACAGAGGGTATGGAGGTCAGTGGAGAAAGGCGAAAACAAGTACATAGTAAAGAATGGTGTACTATACAAAAGAGTTATGAAGAAAATACCTCTGTGTCCAATGCCCATCATTGAAGAGCCATTTCAAAGAGTGATCATCGACCTGATCGGACCAATCTCACCACCATCTTCAGAAGGGCACCAGTATGTCCTGACACTTGTGGATGCCGCCACGCGCTATCCTGAAGCTGTACCTCTGAAGAGCATATAGGAGGGTGCGGCGAGATTATTAGTGAAATGGAAGATACGATGTCTCGAAGAGAGGAAGTTAAAGAATGTAGTGTAAAGGAAGTTTGTGATGGTATGCCGAAACGCAGAGAGAAGTTTAAGAGTTATCCTCAGCAGTATTGCTGGGGCAGTCAGAATTTATTGCGTTCAGGGTTGAAAGTTGGGAACAAGGAAAGAGCAGAGTTCATTGAGCTGTTTAGTGATGAGGAAAAATCATTGTGCCAGAATACTTTGGTAAAGGGAGTGAAGATGAGACGCCGAGACTGCCATGGAAAATTGGTACAGTCGGTTAATGATGTTAAGTGGCACAATGAAAGGTTTGGAAATAAGTTCTTAAGAGGAGGCATCGTCAGCTTGGAAAATGTTTGGAAAATAAAGGAAGATATGTGCGGAGAGTATGAGAAAATATACTTCGGTATGGTTAAAGAAGAAATGTCAGTAAAAGAGGAGAGATGTAGAACTGATTGTAGAAGTGAGAAGTATGATGATGGTAAGAAGACACATGTAAAGAGTCATCATGTGCTGAAGTTATTGGGTGCAAGGAAGATAGTAGGAGTTAGCAGGAAGGGCGAAGAGTGTCGGAAGAGACACAGAAAGACAAAGAAATGTGTGATGTTATGGAAGAAGTTGGAGAGAAAAGGAGATGACGAAGAAAGAAGAGGATGTAGGTCTGGAGGAAAGGGTGTAAGAAGAATACTGATAATTGTGTACAGAAGAAAAATGCCGGCAAATATGGTCATAACGAAAATAAAAGATGAAAGAAATGAGGCGGACTAAATGTCAAGAATAGATTCAAATATTCTCTGACCCGGCGCGAACACCCGATTACTCTTGAGACTGTTCTTCAAAAGTTCAAGTTTGTCCTAATCCACAATAGTGGGCGAGACAACGTCGTCACTGATCATTTAAGCAGATCTTATGCCGACGATACATTTGGTTCATTATCTGAAGTTTCTACTGAAGAAGGAGCACTGAGTAAATGAAACCAATGTTTTAATCTCATGTACATAAAGCAAAATGTACCAATTTGCTTCATAATGGGTGGGCCAAAGATGTAATGCAGTTATACATGAAATATATAACATTACTTTCATTTATGTATTTTAAGATAAAGGCCAAGCATTGCCATTGCAATACCTCTTTTATTTTATGTATATATTTGATGTACGCTGCAAGGGTCCAGGTCAAAATATATGTAAATTATCGTTTGTATTTTAGTGAAGTGAAGCAGCAACCATATTGAAACTCACTTTTTGACTGTTTTTTTATTTTGGAACCTGAGTTCTCATTGGTCGTTGTTGACTAAGCTTTGATAGTAATATTTTTATTATTATTATTATTATTATTATTAATATTATTATTATTATTTATATTTTAAAGCAGTTGTAAGGATACTACGCATTATTATATATATGTAAATGTTTTTATATATATATAAATAAATATTTATTGACATAACAATTCAATAATTTTGTAAAAGTGTGAAGCGCAAAAGTGTAAATTTTACTTAGGCTTTTATATTTTCATTCCAGAGGAAATTATCATTTCTTGAGAACGAAGTTCGATTGTACAAGAAATACCAATTTCTCATTCTCTCTAAATGTTAGTATATATTTGTCTTTTTGAATTAATTGATAAATATATACATCATGTATTCATTTTATTATTTTAGATTTGATAGGAATAGCAGAAAATTTTAGAAGAGATTCATATAAAAAAAAAAAAAAAAAATATGTAAAAATATGAATAATTTTGATCTTTTCGCTTTCATTTCGTTTGTTAATTGAGGTGTATATAGTGTGGTAGCTCTTGATGCCTTATCGATCAATTTATTATTTGTATAGTATGCATAGTTTTTTGTATCCAATGAAGTGTCTTATTTTTAGTTTATCCTCGATAGTAGATGTAAGTGTTTTATATAATATGGTGATATATTTTACAATGTGGAAATATTCGCTGTTTATTTTCTTGTAAAGCTAATGGTATTTTAAGCTGTGTTTTTAAAGTAATTATGTTTATTGTGTAAATATTATTTGCATTGTGATTTCAAAGCGTCGTTTGTAAATGCGATTTGCAAGTGCATAGTGTCCGCAGTGTTGCTAGATTTTACTGGGAGGTAAGGTTGTGTATTATTGACGTTTATTTATCAAAGTATGGTAAATATTATATTGTGCTAGCAAATATAAAACATATAACGATTTAATATTTAGTATTTTAACACATGATTAATTGTTAAAGTCTCAATTTTTTTATTTGAAATTTTTTTATTTGAAAAATAAGATTTGTTTTAAATGCTAATAGGCAACTCTTTGCATTAGGACAACAGCTGTTATATGTCAGCTGATACTGCATTGTCTTGTATACACTGACAAATCGATGTCTTTTGAAATTGTTAGAATCATTTAATTTTCAAGTAAATATTTAATATTTCTTATCAAATCAATCAGCCTATATATTTATATTAGTATATTTTGTTTATTTATATATATTATTGAACATAAATATCTATATATTTTATATATATATATTTATGGGCAAAAATTTATATAAAATTAATGATAGAGCATTTTGTATTGATATTTTATTTTTTAAAGCATAATATATATATATATTATATATATATATATATAGTTATATATATATTATATATATGTGTATTATATATATATATATATATATATTATATATAATATATAATATATATATATATATATATATTTAGTATCGTATATATATAAATATATATATATAATATATATATAATTGTTAGTCAATGTAGGTATACATATTGCCGATATATCGCGGAATACCCTCGGACATTCCGCTATATGTTCATGGATCTTATAAAACCTGTTGATATTTTCGAAGTATATTATATATATATATATATAGTATATATAATATACTATATATATATAAAGTATAGTATATATATAGTAATATAGTAATATAATATAATATTATATTTATATTATATATATAATATATATAATATATTAAATATATAATATATATTATATAATATATATATATATAATTATATATATATATATATATATGATTATATATAGTAATATATATATATATATATATATAATATTATAGAATTATTCTAGTCGAGTTCTATATTTGCAGTGCGCATGTTATGCGGATATCTACGGACATCCGACTATATGTTCCATGGATTTATAAAACCTAGTTTGTAAGACCAGTACATTTTCATTTTTTTTTTATTAAAGTACTTTTAAATTTACTCCAGTCTTTCCTTGTGTGTTTCCAAACGTGTTTTATTTTCTCATTTATTCAAATATTCAAGTAGTTGATTTGCTTTAAGTCTAAAGACTATTTTCTTAAAAATAAAATCGATAAAAACGTTCTTCATTGATAAGAAAAATATTGACTGAATTGTTTTCACATAAGGCAAAGAACTCGTCAAACCCGTTAGTTTCACATGAAGGGTCTTCAGGGAGATAAGTTGGTGAGTTTTAAGAATAAATTGCATTCTAAGGATTGCAACAGACCGTAACTCATTTACAGAAGGCCTGAGATATGCTACAATACATGGTTTGAGAATCATAAAAGCGTGTTTTGACTTGGATTGTCAGGGGGGCCTGGCCAAAGGATTTGTTCATCAATTTGAGTAAGTTTATGACAAATAATTTATTATCTTTAAACCAATCACCCTATAATAATCCTATCTGTTTTTTAGACATCAAAATATGTTTATTCTGACGGCTCATTATCTTCAGGCATACATGTCAAACCCAACTGATAATGGTCTGTATATTAACTATGGATCCTATTCACCGACTATTTATCAAAGAATCTATCGTAAAAATTTTAGTTTACAGAGTATAAACCTATGTTCAACTTGGAAAAACTTTTGATGAAGAAATTTTGCCGCATTAAGTAAAATTAATTTAAACTGTGAATACGATTCTTCGATATTCAGTTGACAAATTTAATTAATTAAATCTCTTAAAAATTAATATAAAAAGAAAAGTACAAAATAATCAGAAAAATCGATAAATTTCTTCTTCAATACCTTCCAATGCTATTTTGTCAATAAGGAAGAGAAGTGCCTTCGTAATATTCTGTGAATTCTCACCTCGAAACTAAAGACACCTTAAAAATTAAAGTCAGACTATACCATTAGTCCAAACAACTGTCATCTTCCTTTAGAACAAGAGATGCTGTTGCGCCCGCAACCATCACGCTGTGTACCAATTTAACTGCCCTGAGGTAGACTGTACGTCGACATATATTGGTTACAGACGAGAATAATTTGTCGACAGGCATATCAAATCTCTAGTCAGTCCCACAACAAATCTTCGAACATTTCAAATACGTGGCACATGGTCAATTCAATCTATTAGTAATATTTCTAAACACTTCACAATATATTCGGATCGTGTGAAGTCCAGAAACTTTTAAAATTGCGGAGGCCTTCTACATCAAACCACGCAACCAGTACATTAACATAGAAATTTTATGTATTTATCAGTCAAACTCAATATCATTTGATTTACTTATTATAAAATCTATTATTAAGACTCATTCGCTTTACGAAGAAATAATCCTGCTGAAGATGTTCAAGTAATAGAGACGAAACCGTCGGGAAGTCTATGTAAATATATCTTCTCTTCTTTCTTCTAAGATTATTTTAAGATTATTTTAAGGAAATTAAATTATGTACAAAAAGAAATAAATATTTAGAACGTTGGAAATAAAATCAAAAACTATTATGATAATAATAATAATAATAATAATAATAATAATAATAATAATAATAATAATAATAATAATAATAATAATAATAATAATAATAATAATAATAATAATAATTTCTCTAAATTTTCGACTCCGACTTCGACTCCGACTCCGACTCCGACTCCACTTACACATGAATCTTCGACTCCGACTCCGCCTCCGACTCCACTTGCACAGAGTTTTCGACTCCAACTCCGACTCCGACTCCGACTCCGACTTCCGACTCCCGACTTCCGACTTCCGACTCCGACTCCGCAGCCCTGGTTAAATCAGCGTGTATAGATGGAATTACTAGTGAAATGATCGAGAATGGAGGCGACATTGTGATTGACTGGATATGGATAAGGGGAACTTTAGGAACTATTGGGGAATCAGTTTATTGAGTGTTGTAGCGAAGATATATTCTGGTACTTTGTTCGAAAGAGCGCTTCGAGTGACTGAGAGACTGATTGACGAAAAACAAGAAGCATTTAGAAGTGGTAGCGGTCGTGTATATCAAATCTTCATATTGAAACAAATGATTAAGAAAATGAGAAAGAAGAATAAATTTAATTAAGGTTTTTATGGACTTGCAACAGGCGTTTGACGTAACTAATAGTGAAGGTATGTGGCATGTGTTTGTGATATTTTGCGTTGGTGGTAGTATTCTGAATAAAATCAAGAGTACGTATGTCAATAGTGAAGCGTGTGTGAGCATAAAGAGAGTTGAAAGTGAAGCGTTTATTATTAACAGTAGAGTGAGGCAGGGATGTTTCATGTCTACTTAATTTGTATATGAATAGGGTTTGTAGGTGAAAGTATTAGGATGAAGAAT